>JAQIUQ010004148.1:0-97500 GCA_030378365.1 Hybognathus amarus
CCTTCCAGAGCTGAGATATTTAGATATTTATGGGACTGGTATACAAGAGCTGAGATATTGAGATATTTACAATGGCATAAATGCCACGCCGAGATCTCAATATCTCAGCTCTGGAAGGGTCTTAGAGCCTCCATTTTTGCACTCAGATTAAGTCCCATGGCCCTCTATCAGAATCCAGAGTTTCAAGAAAATCAAAATTTTGACCCGAAAAAAAAAAACGTAAGGGGTACCACTGTCGTTTTTTTTCTCGGGTCAAAATTTTGATTTTCTTGAAACTCTGGATTCTGATAGAGGGCCATGGGACTTAGATCTGAGTGCAAAAATGGAGGCTCTAGACCCTTCCAGAGCTGAGATATTTAGATATTTATAATGGCATACAGAGCTGAGATATTGAGATATTTACAATGGCATAAATGCTACGTGTAAATCTCAATATTCTCAGCTCTGGAAGGGTCTAGAGCCTCCATTTTTGCACTCAGATCTAAGTCCCATGGCCCTCTATCAGAATCCAGAGTTTCAAGAAAATCAAAATTTTGAATCCGAAAAAACAAAAACGGCAACTGGTACCACTTTCGTTTTTTTCGGGTTAAAATTTCTGATTTTCTTGAAACTTGGATTCTGATAGAGGGCCATGGGACTTAGATCTGAGTGCAAAAATGGAGGCTCTAGACCTTCAGAGCTGAGATATTGAGATTTCACGTAGCATTTATGCCATTGTAAATATCTCAATATCTCAGCTCTGTATGCCATTATAAATATCTAAAATACTCAGCTCTGGAAGGGTCTAGAGCCTCCATTTTTGCACTCAGATCTAAGTCCCATGGCCCTCTATCAGAATCCAGAGTTTCAAGAAAATCAAAATTTCTCACCCGAAAAAAAACGTAAGTGGTACCACTGTACGTTTTTTTTTTCGGGTCAAAATTTTGATTTTCTTGAAACTCTGGATTCCTAATAGAGGGCCATGGGACTTAGATCTGAGTGCAAAAATGGAGGCTCACACCTTCAGAGCTGAGATATTGAGATTTCACGTAGCATTTATGCCATTGTAAATATCTCAATATCTCAGCTCTGTATGCCATTATAAATATCTAAATATCTCAGCTCTGGAAGGGTCTAGAGCCTCCATTTTTGCACTCAGATCTAAGTCCCATGGCCCTCTATCAGAATCCAGAGTTTCAAGAAAATCAAAATTTTGACCCGAAAAAAAAACGAAGGGGTACCACTGTACGTTTTTTTTTTGGGTCAAAATTTTGATTTTCTTGAAACTCTGGATTCTGATAGAGGGCCATGTGACTTAGATCTGAGTGCAAAAATGGAGGCTCTAAGACCTTCCAGAGCTGAGATATTGAGATTTCACGTAGCATTTATGCCATTGTAAATATCTCAATATCTCAGCTCTGTATGCCATTATAAATATCTAAATATCTCAGCTCTGGAAGGGTCTAGAGCCTCCATTTTTGCACTCAGATCTAAGTCCCATGGCCCTCTATCAGAATCCAGAGTTTCAAGAAAATCAAAATTTTGACCCGAAAAAAAACGTAAGGGGTACCACTGTCGTTTTTTTTTTCGGGTCAAAATTTTGATTTTCTTGAAACTCTGGATTCTGATAGAGGGCCATGGGACTTAGATCTGAGTGCAAAAATGGAGGCTCAGACCTTCCAGAGCTGAGATATTGAGATTTCACGTAGCATTTATGCCATTGTAAATATCTCAATATCTCAGCTCCTGTATGCCATTATAAATATCTAAATATCTCAGCTCTGGAAGGGTCTAGAGCCTCCATTTTTGCACTCAGATTTAAGTCCCATGGCCCTCTATCAGAATCCAGAGTTTCAAGAAAATCAAAACTTTGACCCGAAAAAAAAACGACAGGTGGTACCACTGTACGTTTTTTTTTCGGGTCAAAATTTTGATTTTCTCTGAAACTCTGGATTCTGATAGAGGGCCATGGGACTTAGATCTGAGTGCAAAAATGGAGGCTCTAGACCCTTCCAGAGCTGAGATATTTAGATATTTATAATGGCATACAGAGCTGAGATATTGAGATATTTACAATGGCATAAATGCTACGTGAGATCTCAATATCTCAGCTCTGGAAGGGTCTAGAGCCTCCATTTTTGCACTCAGATCTAAGTCCCATGGCCCTCGTATCAGAATCCAGAGTTTCAAGAAAATCAAAACTTTGACCCGAAAAAAAAACGTACAGTGGTACCCCTTACGTTTTTTTTTCGGGTCAAAATTTTGATTTTCCTCAAACTCTGGATTCTGATAGAGGGCCATGGGACTTAGATCTGAGTGCAAAAATGGAGGCTCTACACCTTCCAGAGCTGAGATATTGAGATTTCACGTAGCATTTATGCCATTGTAAATATCTCAATATCTCAGCTCTGTATGCCATTATAAATATCTAAATATCTCAGCTCTGGAAGGGTCTAGAGCCTCCATTTTTGCACTCAGATCTAAGTCCCATGGCCCTCTATCAGAATCCAGAGTTTCAAGAAAATCAAAATTTCTGACCCGAAAAAAAAACGTAAGGGGTACCACTGTCGTTTTTTTTTCGGGTCAAAATTTTGATTTTCTTGAAACTCTGGATTCTGATAGAGGGCCATGTGACTAGATCTGAGTGCAAAAATGGAGGCTCTAATACCTTCAGAGCTGAGATATTGAGATTTCACGTAGCATTTATGCCATTGTAAATATCTCAATATCTCAGCTTGTATGCCATTATAAATATCTAAATATCTCAGCTCTGGAAGGGTCTAGAGCCTCCATTTTTGCACTCAGATCTAAGTCCCATGGCCCTCTATCAGAATCCAGAGTTTCAAGAAAATCAAAATTTCTGACCCGAAAAAAAACGTAAGGGGTACCACTGTCGTTTTTTTTTCGGGTCAAAATTTTGATTTTCTTGAAACTCTGGATTCTGATAGAGGGCCATGTGACTTAGATCTGAGTGCAAAAATGGAGGCTCTATACCTTCCAGAGCTGAGATATTGAGATTTCACGTAGCATTTATGCCATTGTAAATATCTCAATATCTCAGCTCTGTATGCCATTATAAATATCTAAATATCTCAGCTCTGGAAGGGTCTAGAGCCTCCATTTTTGCACTCAGATCTAAGTCCCATGGCCCTCTATCAGAATCCAGAGTTTCAAGAAAATCAAAATTTTGACCCGAAAAAAAAACGTAAGGGTACCACTGTCGTTTTTTTTCGGGTCAAAATTTTGATTTTCTTGAAACTCTGGATTCTATAGAGGGCCATGGGACTTAGATCTGAGTGCAAAAATGGAGGCTCTAGACCCTTCCAGAGCTGAGATATTGAGATTTCACGTAGCATTTATGCCATTGTAAATATCTCAATATCTCAGCTCTGTATGCCATTATAAATATCTAAATATCTCAGCTCTGGAAGGGTCTAGAGCCTCCATTTTTGCACTCAGATCTAAGTCCCATGGCCCTCTATCAGAATCCAGAGTTTCAAGAAAATCAAAATTTTGACCCGAAAAAAAAACGACAGGGGTACCACTTACGTTTTTTTTTTGGGTCAAAATTTTGATTTTCTTGAAACTCTGGATTCCTGATAGAGGGCCATGTGACTTAGATCTGAGTGCAAAAATGGAGGCTCTCAGACCTTCAGAGCTGAGATATTGAGATTTCATGTAGCATTTATGCCATTGTAAATATCTCAATATCTCAGCTCTGTATGCCATTATAAATATCTAAATATCTCAGCTCTGGAAGGGTCTAGAGCCTCCATTTTTGCACTCAGATCTAAGTCCCATGGCCCTCTATCAGAATCCAGAGTTTCAAGAAAATCAAAATTTTGACCCGAAAAAAAAACGTAAGGGGTACCACTGTCGTTTTTTTTCGGGTCAAAATTTTGATTTTCTTGAAACTCTGGATTCTGATAGAGGGCCATGGGACTTAGATCTGAGTGCAAAAATGGAGGCTCTAGACCCTTCCAGAGCTGAGATATTGAGATTTCATGTAGCATTTATGCCATTGTAAATATCTCAATATCTCAGCTCTGTATGCCATTATAAATATCTAAATATCTCAGCTCTGGAAGGGTCTAGAGCCTCCATTTTTGCACTCAGATCTAAGTCCCATGGCCCTCTATCAGAATCCAGAGTTTCAAGAAAATCAAAATTTTGACCCGAAAAAAAACGAAGGGGTACCACTGTCGTTTTTTTTTCGGGTCAAAATTTTGATTTTCTTGAAACTCTGGATTCTGATAGAGGGCCATGGGACTTAGATCTGAGTGCAAAAATGGAGGCTCTAGACCCTTCCAGAGCTGAGATATTGAGATTTCACGTAGCATTTATGCCATTGTAAATATCTCAATATCTCAGCTCTGTATGCCATTATAAATATCTAAATATCTCAGCTCTGGAAGGGTCTAGAGCCTCCATTTTTGCACTCAGATCTAAGTCCCATGGCCCTCTATCAGAATCCAGAGTTTCAAGAAAATCAAAATTTCGACCCCGAAAAAAAAAACACAAGTGGTACCCCTGTACGTTTTTTTTTTTCGGGTCAAAATTTTGATTTTCTTGAAACTCTGGATTCCTGATAGAGGGCCATGGGACTTAGATCTGAGTGCAAAAATGGAGGCTCTAGACCCTTCCAGAGCTGAGATATTGAGATTTCACGTAGCATTTATGCCATTGTAAATATCTCAATATCTCAGCTCTGTATGCCATTATAAATATCTAAATATCTCAGCTCTGGAAGGGTCTAGAGCCTCCATTTTTGCACTCAGATCTAAGTCCCATGGCCCTCTATCAGAATCCAGAGTTTCAAGAAAATTAAAACTTCTGACCCCGAAAAAAAAACGACAGTGGTACCACTGTCGTTTTTTTTTCGGGTCAAAATTTTGATTTTCTTGAAACTCTGGATTCTGATAGAGGGCCATGTGACTTAGATCTGAGTGCAAAAATGGAGGCTCAGACCCTTCCAGAGCTGAGATATTGAGATTTCACGTAGCATTTATGCCATTGTAAATATCTCAATATCTCAGCTCTGTATGCCATTATAAATATCTAAATATCTCAGCTCTGGAAGGGTCTAGAGCCTCCATTTTTGCACTCAGATCTAAGTCCCATGGCCCTCTATCAGAATCCAGAGTTTCAAGAAAATCAAAATTTTGACCTGAAAAAAAAACGACAGGGGTACCACTGTACGTTTTTTTTTCGGGTCAAAATTTTGATTTTCTTGAAACTCTGGATTCTGATAGAGGGCCATGGGACTTAGATCTGAGTGCAAAAATGGAGGCTCTAGACCTTCCAGAGCTGAGATATTGAGATATTCATGTAGCATTTATGCCATTGTAAATATCTCAATATCTCAGCTCTGTATGCCATTATAAATATCTAAATATCTCAGCTCTGGAAGGGTCTAGAGCCTCCATTTTTGCACTCAGATCTAAGTCCCATGGCCCTCTATCAGAATCCAGAGTTTCAAGAAAATCAAAATTTTGACCCGAAAAAAAAACGAAGGGGTACCACTGTCGTTTTTTTTTTGGGTCAAAATTTTGATTTTCTTGAAACTCTGGATTCTGATAGAGGGCCATGGGACTTAGATCTGAGTGCAAAAATGGAGGCTCTAGACCTTCCAGAGCTGAGATATTGAGATTTCACGTAGCATTTATGCCATTGTAAATATCTCAATATCTCAGCTTGTATGCCATTATAAATATCTAAATACTCAGCTCTGGAAGGGTCTAGAGCCTCCATTTTTGCACTCAGATCTAAGTCCCATGGCCCTCTATCAGAATCCAGAGTTTCAAGAAAATCAAAATTTTGACCCGAAAAAAAAACGTACAGGGGTACCACTGTACGTTTTTTTTTCGGGTCAAAATTTTGATTTTCTTGAAACTCTGGATTCTGATAGAGGGCCATGGGACTTAGATCTGAGTGCAAAAATGGAGGCTCTACACCTTCCAGAGCTGAGATATTGAGATCTCACGTAGCATTTATGCCATTGTAAATATCTCAATATCTCAGCTCTGTATGCCATTATAAATATCTAAATATCTCAGCTCTGGAAGGGTCTAGAGCCTCCATTTTTGCACTCAGATCTAAGTCCCATGGCCCTCTATCAGAATCCAGAGTTTCAAGAAAATCAAAACTTTGACCTCAAAAAAAAACGTAAGGGGTACCACTGTCGTTTTTTTTTTCGGGTCAAAATTTTGATTTTCTTGAAACTCTGGATTCTGATAGAGGGCCATGGGACTTAGATCTGAGTGCAAAAATGGAGGCTCTAGACCTTCCAGAGCTGAGATATTGAGATTTCACGTAGCATTTATGCCATTGTAAATATCTCAATATCTCAGCTCTGTATGCCATTATAAATATCTAAATATCTCAGCTCTGGAAGGGTCTAGAGCCTCCATTTTTGCACTCAGATCTAAGTCCCATGGCCCTCTATCAGAATCCAGAGTTTCAAGAAAATCAAAATTTTGACCCAAAAAAAACGACAGTGGTACCACTGTACGTTTTTTTTTTGGGTCAAAATTTTGATTTTCTTGAAACTCTGGATTCTGATAGAGGGCCATGTGACTTAGATCTGAGTGCAAAAATGGAGGCTCTAGACCCTTCCAGAGCTGAGATATTGAGATTTCACTAGCATTTATGCCATTGTAAATATCTCAATATCTCAGCTCTGTATGCCATATATACAATATCTAAATATCTCAGCTCTGGAAGGGTCTAGAGCCTCCATTTTTGCACTCAGATCTAAGTCCCATGGCCCTCTATCAGAATCCAGAGTTTCAAGAAAATCAAAATTTCGACCCTAAAAAAAAACGACAGGGGTACCACTTCGTTTTTTTTTCGGGTCAAAATTTTGATTTTCTTGAAACTCTGGATTCTGATAGAGGGCCATGGGACTTAGATCTGAGTGCAAAATGGAGGCTCTAGACCCTTCCAGAGCTGAGATATTTGAGATATTTATAGTGGCATTTATGAGCTGACATATTGAGATATTCTACAATGGCATAAATGCTGCATTATAAATATCTAAATATCTCAGCTCTGGAAGGGTCTAGAGCCTCCATTTTGCACTCAGATCTAAGTCCCATGGCCCTCTATCAGAATTCCAGAGTTTCAAGAAAATCAAAATTTTCACCCGAAAAAAAACGTACAGTGGTACCCCTTACGTTTTTTTTTTTCGGGTCAAAATTTTGATTTTCTTGAAACTCTGGATTCCTGATAGAGGGCCATGGGACTTAGATCTGAGTGCAAAAATGGAGGCTCTAGACCCTTCCAGAGCTGAGATATTGAGATTTCACGTAGCATTTATGCCATTGTAAATATCTCAATATCTCAGCTATGTATGCCATTATAAATATCTAAATATCTCAGCTCTGGAAGGGTCTAGAGCCTCCATTTTTGCACTCAGATTTAAGTCCCATGGCCCTCTATCAGAATCCAGAGTTTCAAGAAAATCAAAATTTTACCCGAAAAAAAACGTACAGTGGTACCCCTGTACGTTTTTTTTTTCGGGTCAAAATTTTGATTTTCTTGAAACTCTGGATTCTGATAGAGGGCCATGGGACTTAGATCTGAGTGCAAAAATGGAGGCTCTAGACCCTTCCAGAGCTGAGATATTGAGATTTCACTTAGCATTTATGCCATTGTAAATATCTCAATATCTCAGCTCTGTATGCCATTATAAATATCTAAATATCTCAGCTCTGGAAGGGTCTAGAGCCTCCATTTTGCACTCAGATCTAAGTCCCATGGCCCTCTATCAGAATCCAGAGTTTCAAGAAAATCAAAATTTTGACCCGAAAAAAAAACGTCAAGGGGTACCACTGTCGTTTTTTTTTTTGGGTCAAAATTTTGATTTCTTGAAACTCTGGATTCTGATAGAGGGCCATGGGACTTAGATCTGAGTGCAAAAATGGAGGCTCTAGACCCTTCCAGAGCTGAGATATTTAGATATTTATAATGGCATACAGAGCTGAGATATTGAGATATTTACAATGGCATAAATGCTACATGAGATCTCAATATCTCAGCTCTGGAAGGGTCTAGAGCCTCCATTTTTGCACTCAGATCTAAGTCACATGGCCCTCTATCAGAATCCAGAGTTTCAAGAAAATTAAAATTTTGACCCGAAAAAAAAAACGTAAGGGGTACCACTTCGTTTTTTTTTTTGGGTCAAAATTTTGATTTTCTTGAAACTCTGGATTCTGATAGAGGGCCATGGGACTTAGATCTGAGTGCAAAAATGGAGGCTCTAGACCCTTCCAGAGCTGAGATATTTAGATATTTATAATGGCATATAGAGCTGAGATATTGAGATATTTACAATGGCATAAATGCTACGTGAAATCTCAATATCTCAGCTCTGGAAGGGTCTAGAGCCTCCATTTTTGCACTCAGATCTAAGTCACATGGCCCTCTATCAGAATCCAGAGTTTCAAGAAAATCAAAATTCTGACCCTGAAAAAAAAAACGACAGTGGTACCCCTTACGTTTTTTTTTCGGGTCAAAATTTTGATTTTCTTGAAACTCTGGATTCTGATAGAGGGCCATGTGGACTTAGATCTGAGTGCAAAAATGGAGGCTCGAGACCTTTCAGAGCTGAGATATTGAGATTTCACGTAGCATTTATGCCATTGTAAATATCTCAATATCTCAGCTCTGTATGCCATTATAAATATCTAAATATCTCAGCTCTGGAAGGGTCTAGAGCCTCCATTTTTGCACTCAGATCTAAGTCCCATGGCCCTCTATCAGAATCCAGAGTTTCAAGAAAATCAAAATTCTGACCCAAAAAAAAACGTACAGTGGTACCCCTTATCGTTTTTTTTTTGGGTCAAAATTTTGATTTTCTTGAAACTCTGGATTCTGATAGAGGGCCATGGGACTTAGATCTGAGTGCAAAAATGGAGGCTCTAGACCCTTCCAGAGCTGAGATATTGAGATTTCACGTAGCATTTATGCCATTGTAAATATCTCAATATCTCAGCTCTGTATGCCATTATAAATATCTAAATATCTCAGCTCTGGAAGGGTCTAGAGCCTCCATTTTTGCACTCAGATCTAAGTCCCATGGCCCTCTGATCAGAATCCAGAGTTTCAAGAAAATCAAAATTTCGACCCGAAAAAAAAACGACAGTGGTACCCCTTACGTTTTTTTTTTTCGGGTCAAAATTTTGATTTTCTTGAAACTCTGGATTCTGATAGAGGGCCATGGGACTTAGATCTGAGTGCAAAAATGGAGGCTCTAGACCCTTCCAGAGCTGAGATATTTAGATATTTATAATGGCATACAGAGCTGAGATATTGAGATATTTACAATGGCATAAATGCTACGTGAGATCTCAATATCTCAGCTCTGGAAGGGTCTAGAGCCTCCATTTTTGCACTCAGATCTAAGTCCCATGGCCCTCTATCAGAATCCAGAGTTTCAAGAAAATCAAAATTTTGACCTCGAAAAAAAACGACAGTGGTACCCCTTACGTTTTTTTTTCGGGTCAAAATTTTGATTTTCTTGAAACTCTGGATTCTGATAGAGGGCCATGGGACTTAGATCTGAGTGCAAAAATGGAGGCTCTAGACCCTTCCAGAGCTGAGATATTGAGATTTCACGTAGCATTTATGCCATTGTAAATATCTCAATATCTCAGCTCTGTATGCCATTATAAATATCTCAATATCTCAGCTCTGGAAGGGTCTAGAGCCTCCATTTTTGCACTCAGATCTAAGTCCCATGGCCCTCTATCAGAATCCAGAGTTTCAAGAAAATCAAAATTTCTACCCGAAAAAAAAAACGACAGGGGTACCACTGTCGTTTTTTTTTCGGGTCAAAATTTTGATTTTCTTGAAACTCTGGATTCTGATAGAGGGCCATGGGACTTAGATCTGAGTGCAAAAATGGAGGCTCTAGACCTTCCAGAGCTGAGATATTGAGATTTCACGTAGCATTTATGCCATTGTAAATATTCTCAATATCTCAGCTCTGTATGCCATTATAAATATCTCAATATCTCAGCTCTGGAAGGGTCTAGAGCCTCCATTTTTGCACTCAGATCTAAGTCCCATGGCCCTCTATCAGAATCCAGAGTTTCAAGAAAATCAAAATTTCTGACCCGAAAAAAAAACGTAAGGGTACCACTGTCGTTTTTTTTTTCGGGTCAAAATTTTGATTTTCTCTGAAACTCTGGATTCTGATAGAGGGCCATGGGACTTAGATCTGAGTGCAAAAATGGAGGCTCAGACCCTTCCAGAGCTGAGATATTGAGATTTCACGTAGCATTTATGCCATTGTAAATATCTCAATATCTCAAGCTTGTATGCCATTATAAATATCTAAATATCTCAGCTCTGGAAGGGTCTAGAGCCTCCATTTTTGCACTCAGATCTAAGTCCCATGGCCCTCTATCAGAATCCAGAGTTTCAAGAAAATCAAAATTTTGCACCCGAAAAAAAATCGACAGTGGTACCCCTTACGTTTTTTTTTTCGGGTCAAAATTTTGATTTTCTTGAAACTCTGGATTCTGATAGAGGGCCATGGGACTTAGACCTGAGTGCAAAATGAGGCTCTAGACCCTTCCAGAGCTGAGATATTGAGATATTTATAATGGCTCAATATCTCAGTATGTCACAAATATGCTCATAAATATCTCAATATCTCAGCTCTGGGAAGGGTCTAGAGCCTCCATTTTTGCACTCAGGTCTAAGTCCCATGGCCTTCTATCAGAATCCAGAGTTATCGAAGAAACTTTTTTTTTGCACAAAAAAAAACGACAGTGGTACCCCTTATGTTTTTTTTTTTGTGCAAAAAAAAGTTTCTCCAATAACTCTGGATTCTGATAGAGGGCCATGGGACTTAGACCTGAGTGCAAAAATGGAGGCTCAGACCCTTCCAGAGCTGAAATATTGAGATATTTATGAGATATTCATGACATACTGAGATATTGAGCCATTATAAATATCTCAATATCTCAGCTCTGGAAGGGTCTAGAGCCTCAATTTTTGCACTCAGGTCTAAGTCCCATGGCCCTCTATCAGAATCCAGAGTTTCAAGAAGATTGGAGAAACTCTTTTTTCGCACTAAAAAAAAAACACAGTGGTACCCCTTATGTTTTTTTAGTGCGAAAAAAAAAGTTTCTCCAATCTTCTTGAAAAAAAAAAAAGTTTCTCCAATCTTCTTCGAAACTCTTGGATCCTGTTAGAGGGCCATGTGACTGAGACCTGAGTGCAAAATGAGAGCTCTCAGACCTTTCCAGATCTGAGATATTGAGATATTTATAATGGCTCAATATCTCAGTATGTCATAAATATCTCATAAATATCTCAGCTCTGGAAGGGTCTAGAGCTTCCATTTTTGCACTCAGGTCTTAGTCACATGGCCCTCAAACCAGAATCCAGAGTTTCAAGAAGATTGGAGAAACTTTTTTTTCGCACTAAAAAAAAACACAGTGGTACACCTTATGTTTTTTTTTTAGTGCGAAAAAAAGTTTCTCCAATCTTCTTGAAACTCTGGATTCTGATTGAGGGCCATGGGACTAAGACCTGAGTGCAAAAATGGAGGCTCTAGACCCTTCCAGAGCTGAGATATTGAGATATTTATGACATACTGAGATATTGAGCCATTATAAATAAATATACTCAGCTCTGGAAGGGTCTAGAGCCTCCATTTTTGCACTCTAGGTCTTAGTCCCATGGCCCTCTATCAGAATCCAGAGTTTCAAGATTGAAAATCTGTTAGGCTAGATTTTAAAAACAGCCATCGGTAAATTTTACCCTGTGGTGGTTCAAATCATCGTATGGTCCGGTAAATAACATTATGCCAAATGTTATAGGACGTAATGGGTTACAGTGATGATGTGTGATTCATATTTGCAATCAGCGCGCTTACACGTTAAGTGCGTCTTTGAGAAACGCAGGGCTGCAGGCTGTGCACACTGTGAATGCCGTTTACGTTCGGGTCCAGTCGGGTTCTAAAGGAAAAGCCATCAGGTCGGGTCGGACTTCGGGTCTAATTTTTTGGGTCTGTCTCGAGTTCGGGTTTTTCTTTAAAAAAATAATAATTTATGCACGTTGGGTTCGGGTAAGTAGTGATTCGGGTCGATTCGGGTCGGGTACAGTTTTTAGGACCCGAGAGACCTCTAGTCTAGAGCCTCCATTTTTGCACTCAGGTCTAAGTCTCATGGCCCTCTATCAGAATCCAGAGTTTCAAGAAGATTGGAGAAACTTATTTTTTCGCAGCAAAAAAAAAAAAAAAAATTTTTTCGAAATTTTGAGTTGCTCTGATCGTGCAACTCTGGGATTCTGATAGAGGGCCATGAGACTTAGACCTGAGTGCAAAATGGAGGCTCAGACCCTTCCAGAGCTGAGATATTGACATCCCACGTAGCATTTATGCCATTATAAATATCTCAATATCTCAGCTCTGGAAGGGTGTAGAGCCTCCATTTTTTTACTTTAAAACTAAAAACACTTTAAAAACTAATGGAAATTTTGATAGTAGACAAATCAATTTTTGATGTTTATTCAAACCTACCTACCTAGATCACTCAGATCATTAGGATCGCATCAGCTAGAAATACCAAGGGTTCACTCTAAGCATGGAGAGTCTGCTTTTAGCTATTATGCCAGCCGCAGCTGGAACCAGCTTCCAGAAGAGATAAGGTGTGCTCCTACAGTAGTCACATTCAAATCCAGACTCAAAACACATCTGTTTAGCTGTGCTTTTACTGAATGAGCACTGTTCGTCCGACTGTTACTGTACTTGATTTTATTTTTGATTCTAAATTGTTTTAATTATTCTGATCTCTTTTGATTATTTTAATTTCTTCTATATAAAGCACTTTGAATTGCCATTGTGTATGAAATGTGCTATATAAATAAACTTGCCTTGCCTTGCCTTGCCTTACCTACCTACCTACCTACCTACCAGTATTAACTTTCACATGCAGTTACACATTAACCTACCTACCTACCAGTATTAAATAAAAAAAAATCAAACAACCCCTACATCCCCACATGTTGTTTGAGAGGGTTTCAAGAAATATCCTCCTCGCTCCTCCAAAAACAAACTCCAGCATATTCAGTGGTCAGAGACGACTGGATCTTCAAACGGCACAGGGTTCTGTGGTCAGATGAGACTAAAAAAAAGAGCTTTTTTGCAGTAAGCACACTAGATAGTTTGGTGGACATGAGGATAAAAAGTACCCCTTGTGTACAATTTAATATACCATTGGATATTTAATGTTGGGGGCCTATTTTTCTGCAGGAGGTCCTGGACTTCTTATTCAGATACATGGCATTGTGGATTCTATTAAATATCAACAGATAAAAAATCAAAACCTGACGCCTTCTGCTAGAAATCTTATAATGGGCCATGGTTGGATCTTCCATCTGGACAATGATCCAAAACAAACATCAAAATCAATACAAAAAATGTGTTAGGGACCACAAAATGAAGCTTCTGCCATGACCGTCCCAGACCATGACCTGAACCCATATAGAAAATGAGTGGTCTGAACTGAAGAGAAGAAGCACCAACATGGATCTGGGAATCTGAAGGCTCTGGAGGGAGTCTGTATGGAGGAATGGTCTTTGATCTCAGGTCAGGTGTTCTCCAAACACATCAGGCATTATAGCAGGAAACTCAGAGCTGTTATCTTGGCAAAAGGAGATTGCAAAAAGGTATTTAATAAAAGGGTATGAATAATTGTGGCCAACATGTTTTGGAGAAAAACATTTATTTTATAATGTGATTTCCCCCCTCAATTTCAATTCTTTTACTTAAACAAAAGGTTAGGATTTTGCCAATTTTATGAATGAAAGATCAGAAGGATAAACAATGCGGATTTATTTTTCACAGCCATTTTTGATCATATTTACCAGGGGTATGATTTATCCTGGGTCTCAACTGTACCTACCAGTATTAACTTTCACCTGCAGTTACATTAACTTTCACATGCAGTTACACATTTACATACCTACCTACCTACCTACCTACCAGTATTAACTTTCACATGCAGTTACACATTAACATACCTACCAACCAGTATTAATTTTCACATGCAGTTACGCATTAACATACATATCTACCTACCAGTATTAACTTTCACATGCAGTTACCCATTAACCTACCTACCTACCAGTATTAACTTTCACATGCAGTTACACATTAACCTACCAACCAGTATTAACTTTCACATACAGTTACACATTAACATACCTACCACCAGTATTAACTTACACATACAGTTACACTTTAACATACCTACCTACCAGTATTAACTTTCACATGCAGTTACACATTAACCTACCTACCAGTATCTAACTTTCACATGCAGTTACACATTAACCTACCTACCAGTATTAACTTTCACATGCAGTTACACATTAACATACCTACCAGTATTAACTTTCACATGCAGTTACACATTAACCTACCTACCTACATGCCAGTATTAACTTTCACATGCAGTTACACATTAACCTACCTACCACCAGTATTAACTTTCACATGCAGTTACACATTAACCTACCTACCACCAGTATTAACTTTCACATGCAGTTACACATTAACCTACCACCTACCTACCAGTATTAACTTTCACATGCAGTTACACATTAACCATACCTACCAACCTACCTACCTACCTACCAGTATTAACTTTCACATGCAGTTACACATTAACATTCACCTACCAGTTATATAACTTTCACATGCAGTTACACATTAACCTTCACGCAGTTACCTCACCTTTCACATGCAGCTACTTATTATCTTTCACATGCAGTTACACATTAACCTTCACATGCAGTTACCTATTACCTTTCACATGCAGTTACACATTAACCTCACATGCAGTTCTCATTAACTTTCACATGCAGTTACACATTAACATCACATGCAGTTACCTACTAACTTCACATGCAGTTACTCATTAACTGTCACATGCAGTTACACATTAACCTTACCAACCTATTCCTACACAGATATTAACTTTCACATGCAGTTACACATTAACCTACCTACCTACCAGTATTAACTTTCACATGCAGTTACACATTAACCTACCTACACTACCAGTATTAACTTTCAAATGCAGTTACTCATTAATTTTCAGATGCAGTTACACATTAACCTTCACCTACCAGTTACCTATTAACTTCACATGCAGTTACACATTAACTTTCACATGCAGTTACACATTAACTTTCACATGCAGTTACACATTAACTTTCACATGCAGTTACTCATTAACTTTCACATGCAGTTACTCATTAACTTTCACATGCAGTTACACATTAACTTTCACATGCAGTTACACATTAACTTTCACATGCAGTTACTTGTTGCCTTTCACATGCAGTTACACATTAACTTCACATGCAAGTTACTCATTAACTTTCACATGCAGTTACACATTAACTTTCACATGCAGTTACCTATTAACTTCACATGCAGTTACTCATTAACTTTCACATGCAGTTACACATTAACTTTCACATGCAGTTACCTATTAACTTCACATGCAGTTACACATTAACTTTCACATGCAGTTACTCATTAACTTTCACATGCAGTTACACATTGTCGGTTAAAAACAAGAAAGTGGCTGGTAAAAACATCGAGTGGCTGGTAGATTTTGAAATCCACAGTGGCCAGTGGACAAAAAAGTTGATTTCCATCCCTGCTTAGTAATGTCAAGGTGTCATAACAAAGACATCTCAAACAATGTCATATTTATTTGCATTAAAAATGTCATAACTGAGCAAAAGACACTTAATGACAGTTGTCACAAACATGCATAAACCTTCCTTCAAATTCATAACATGTCATGATTATGAACGCGTCATGATAGTCGTATGCACACCCTTTCAAGTAAAGTGTTACCAAAGAATGAATCTCAGACGGTTCATAAGAGAAACGTGAAGTATTCTGTGTTAGATTCACACTACATCACTGATTCTGCTCAACATCTTACACATTATCTGCTTTCAGGGTCCTTTGATCGCCAAAGCTTTTACAAATGGATACCACTGAAAGCGAAGCGAAGATGCAGCACCAACTCATTGAAGGTATTAGGGATGTAACGGTACACGGTAAAATCCCCGGACCGTGTCCCGCGGGACTTCGGTTTTGCCATAGAGTTCGTGCTGATCCTTTTACCTGTATTTTCCTCACTATATAATTATAATCCGGAGCGCCTGATAATGTATTAGTTAACAACGCTCCGCGTTATTAAATTCGCCCGCGAACTTACGCTCGTGTCCATCTTATGCCCGCTTTGTCACACGGCCAGTTCAACCTCGTATAAATCAGGTTATGTGTGTCTGTCTCCCGCTCACGAGCGCTCACTCTTAACAGACACGCTGTCCAGAATGCGCGTCACAGAATGTTCATAAAGCGCTCCCCGTTCACAGTAACCAGGTCCTCTCATTCAAAACAGCCAGCCTATGCTATCATTGAGCCGCCGCACATTAAATACTCATATGAGTCACTCACACGGCTATTTTCCCAGCACATCTAGTGGATGCATAACGCAAACCCAGTCAAACGTTTGACTGCAGTATCTTATGCGCCTCATAATCCGGTTGATAGACTCATCTTTTTGCACAAGAATCTCTCAATAGTGGATGAGTAAATAACATTGCACTCGTATCCTGAATGCAGTATTTTTTTTATTATTATTATTTTGCTCTGCTTTTTTTATTCAAACCACAAGCTAATTTATGTTTGTTGAAGGTAAAAGTGCACTTTTTCTTTCACATTGATCACTTCATATACCAGTTATCAAGGTTTGGAATTGGGATCCACTTGAATATTCTAAAGTGTGTTTGTTTGCATTTTGCATTTCATAAGTGGTAGTTGAAGAGGTTGTATTACTTAGTGTTGTTCAGTACAGACTAGTACAATGTTAATTTATTCCATACACATTGATGTTCTTCCTACTGTGTCATTCTGTTTATGCTCATAAGAAAAATAAAACATATTTTTGGGATGAAACAGCAGTCTCTTTCTGCACAAAACATAGCGAAACCGAACCGAAACCGTGGCCCAAAAACTGAGGTACGGACCGTACCGTGGGCTATCTGTACCGTTGCACCCCTAGAAGGTATGCACATCTTTCTCTTTCAGAAAACTTCATTCTGATTCCTTTATGTAGCCATTCATAGTCAAGTTAAAGGAGTAGTTCACATTTAAAAAAACTTTTGCTGATAATTTACTCACCCCCATGTCATCCAAGATGTCCACGTCTTTCTTTCTTCAGTCAAAAAGAAATTAAGGTTTTTGATGAAAACTTTCCAGGATTTTTCTCCATATAATGGACTTATTGGGGACCAAACGGTTCAAGGTCCAAACGAGAGTTTAAGTGCAAACTGTTCAAAGGGCTTTAAACGACTCCAGACGATGAATAAGTGTCTTATATCGGACCCTTCGAGTCATGACTGGAAAAAAATTCTTTCATTTTGATGAACGGTTCAAACAGGAGAGTCACGAACGCGCATCACAGAACAGAGCAAGGTGAGCATTTGAGCTTATAAAACTTAAACATTTATATTTATTTATTAAATGAGCAATCATTTCGCTCGATAAGACCCTTATTCGTCTGGAATCAGTTAACGCCCTAACAGTTTGCACTGAAACTCTCATTTGGACCTTGAACCGTTTGGACCCCAGTGAAGCCCATTATATGGAGAAAATGTTTTTATCAAAAACCTTAATTTCTTTTTGACTGAAGAAAGAAAGACATGGACATCTTGGATGACATGGGGGTGAGTAAATTATCAGCAAAAGTTTAAAAAAAGTGAACTACTCCTTTAAACGAGTGGTCGGCCCGATTGAAAACGTTATCTAGGCCGATTTGCTTGAGGTTTGAAAGCAATCCGACCCAATGGACCAACCAACCAAGCTGCATCATGTGTTATATATACGAGAAGCAGTGTCTGATTCTGAGTTTATAGCTAAAAACCAAAGAGCGCCTCTTTATCTGAGCAATTATTCTTCTTCGTGCATTGCAAGAATGCTGTCTTGACGAAGCCTAACTTGCTTTATAAATGTAATATATTTTTTAATATTTAATTTATCAGTCAGAGCAGGAATCAAGGCTACATTCGAATAAGTGTTTGCGTGTATCCTGACAGTTGTAAACAAAGCCAGTGGAGCGATTGTCTTTGTCCATCTTGAGGAATGAAAATGGTTGAACCAAAGAATGTATATTGACAAGAAGTGAAAGCCAATAGAACGCTCCATTGCAACAACAGTATTTTGCAGCATTATCTTATATTAATGACCGTTAAAGCAAGACTATGTAAACAAACAAAAAAAAAACACAGCCACTGTCCAAAGTGACAATTAAAGTTATAGGATAACGGACACAGCGCATCAATGATCATGTTTGTAGCATGATCCAGGGGATTAAAACGTAAAAAAAAAAACGTATTTCAGGCCTAGTGGAGTTGGTAACTAATATAAGTAGTAAATGTGTAAAGTTGCATACAATGGAAATACCATAGACTAGGGATTGACCAGATATGGATTTTTAAGTGGCGATACCGATTTTTTTCCCATAAGCCTTAGCCGATGACCGATACGGGTTGCCGATTTTCTTGAGCCGATATTTGGAGCCGATACATTTTGCTCCCTCAATTTACATCATAAAAATGACATGATGTTAACAAATTTTACAGGTCTCAATTGAATAAAAGTAACATTTAATTACAAACAAATGTTGAGTGCTTATCAAGAGTTTTGTGCAAGCAATTTAAGGTTGCGAGTCGCGACTCTTGTCCCAAATATAGCAGGCTTCATTCAGTGATTGAAGTTTCACGGTATATAGAACCAACATTGAGCGCTCCGAGCGAGCTGTGCAGCTGTGGTAACGTTATTAGTCTGCAACCGCGGGCGTGTTTTTCCGCATTCACATATTAATTTTCACCTTCAAAATTAATACATATTCGAATTTAGAATATTCATAGACAGCCCTAATGCATACTGAACGGATAGCCTACACCTTAGCTATTTGCAGCTCCCTAATACAATGGCAAGCAGTTAAGTTTTATAGATGAGGCATTCGCGTTTTCCATTTGGACCCACAAACTTGCTTAGATATATATAGTTGCAAGCACATAACAGTTATAGAGCAATGTGTTTCCATTTTCAAAGTGTTTGGCAATATTTCAGCAGTCAAACATTTAAAAGATCCTTTGCAAGTTTAAGTTACCATTCTCTTGAAGAGCAGGTTGCACTCTGCTAGTGGGGGAGGGCGGGGCACGTGAACTACAGCGTCTTCAGCAGCACAAAGGTGCCCGTGAATGCTATAAATAATGCATAAAAAAAAACTATCGCCGAACGTGCAGCCACGTATCGGCCGATTCCAATACACATAAAAAAACGCAAATATCGGCCCGATATATCGGTCGATCACTACCATAGACTGTAAAAAATATGGACAAAGCGTCTGTGACGTCACCCATAGACTTTCTGAAGAACAAGTTTGAGGCTGTTTATGGGGGGTAAGGGCGGCGCCATATTATAAAATCTTGAGAAATACAAAATACAAATGTTCAGAAATACAAATGTTCAGAAAGGATACAGAGGTGGTATGATGTGTCGTGTCAGATGATGGCCAAGACGTCAAATTCCACTCAGCGCAGACAAAAAAAATTCACCCACCTCACAGTTGTCAGGCACTCGGAAACTATCGAAAAATACAATAAAAGTCAAACTGTAAACATATGAATTGATGCTGTGAAAACGGACATTTAGGCCCCGTCCACACGAAGACGCGTTTCGCTGGATCCGTATAAATTTTTTGTCGTATTGGCGTTTCGTCCACACGGATCCGGCGTTTTGGGAGAGTGAAACCGATATTTTTTGAAACCGGGTCCCAAGGTGGATAAATCTGAAAACGACACCCTTGCGTTTTCGTGTGTACGGCCAATCCGTATATATTTGGTGAAACGATGCTGTCATCACCCCACGTGTCGACTTGTCAGACAACAACAACTGCCGAAACTGCTATAATAATAATATAATGCGGCAGAAACTTCTGATCCTCTTGTATTCCTTTATTTATTATTTACTTAAATGTTTTTTTTTAGGCCTATACTTTCTTTCGTATGCTGCTTGTCTGTTGTCTGGTAAAGACATTTCGTATTTTATAGAGATGGGGATTAAAAGACAGCATCTGACAACATCTCCGAGACGTTACGCACCAGATGACTGGTAAGTCAAAGTCCAAATCACAGCCCCTGTTGCCCAAACTTAACTAATATGCATAGTGTGGAGTGTTATAAACTGTGTCTATTCCTCGTTTAGTGAAGCCAAACAATAAATCTAGTGTAAGATCTAGCAAAAATCTTATTGTAATTAAACCAGAAAATCTAAATATCAGTAAACAAAAACAATTCTTAAAGCTAGGTCTTCTAAACATTAGATCGCTCACACCTAAGGCGGTTATTGTAAATGAAATGGTCACAGATAATAATTTTGATGTTCTGTGCCTTACTGAAACCTGGCTTAAACCAAATGAGTATTTTGGTCTAAATGAGTCTAGTCCACCAGGATACTGTTATAAGCATGAGCCTCGTCTGATCGGCCGTGGCGGCGGTGTTGCAACAATCTATAAAGATATTTTTAATGTTACTCAGAAAACAGGTCACAGGTTTAATTCATTTGAAGTACTCGTGCTAAATGTTACGCTCTTAGACGCAAGAAAGAAATCCATATTATCTCTAGCCTTGGCTACTGTATATAGACCTCCAGGGCCATATGCTGAATTCCTAAAAGAGTTTGCAGACTTTCTCTCGGATCTATTGATGAATGTCGATAAAGCAATAATTGTTGGAGATTTTAACATACACGTAGATAATACAAATTATGCTTTAGGGGCTGCGTTTACAGACTTATTAAACTCCTTTGGGGTCAAACAAAACGTCAGTGGCCCCACTCATCGTATAAATCATACACTAGATTGTCATCGCAAAGCGATGATGTCACTGATCATTACATGGTGACTTGCATAATACGTACTGCTGAAATACGTCACGTTGCACCACGTTATAGACCAGGCAGAACAATCCTTCCAACCACTATAGATAGATTCTCAAATAGCTTACCTGATCTATCTAAGCTGCTAAGTGACCCCAAACAAACAGATGAATTAGAGGAAATGACTAGCAGCCATTCAAACCATTTTCACTAGTACATTAGATATTGCTGCACCAATTAGATTAAAAAAGGTTAGAGAGAAAACTAAAGCACCCTGGTACAACAGTGCTACGCATGCTATCAAGAGAGAAACTCGTATCTTCAGAGCGTAAATGGAAACAAACTAATTTAGAGGTCTTTAGAATAGCGTGGAAAGACAGTATGTCATGTTATAAAAAGGCTCTAAAAATAGCCAGGGCTGAGCATCTCCGCAAACTAATAGAAAATAACCAAAATAATCCAAGGTTTTTATTTAACACTGTGGCTAGAATAACAAATAAACAGTCATCACCAGAGTGAAATATACCGTTACAGTTTAGCAGTAATGACTTTATGAATTACTTCAATGAGAAAATAGAAAGCATCCAAAACACAATTATAAATGTACAATCCTCTATGGTGTCTTATGATTCAGCCTCAATTATGGCCCCTCTAGAACAACTACACCGCTTTACAACGATAGGACAGGAAGAGCTAAATAAACTTATCATTGCATCTAAACCAACAACATGTTTATTAGATCCAATACCCACTAAACTACTGAAAGAAGTGTTACCGGTAGTGGAAGAGCCTCTCCTCAATATTACCTCCTCAATAAAACTCGTCTTTATCTTTAGGTCATGTTCCAAAAATATTCAAGCTGGCAGTAATAAAACCTCTCATTAAGAAACCGCAATTAGATCCAAATAACTTAGCAAATTACAGACCCATTTCAAATCTTCCATTTATGTCAAAAATACTAGAAAAAGTTGTGTCCACTCAATTGTGCTCTTTTTTGCAAGAAAATGATATCTATGAAAAATTCCAGTCAGGATTTAGACCGCATCATAGTACAGAAACTGCGCTAGTTAAAATTACAAATGATTTACTTTTAGCTTCTGACCAAGGCTGTATCTCAATACTAGTCCTACTTGATCTTAGCGCTGAGTTCGACACTATAGATCATAAAATACTCTTGGACAGGGCCGGAGTGGGACTCATTTTCAGCCCTGGAGTTTCATGCCTTAGACCGGCCCACTTTAGTTCCCGACTATCTATATTAAAATAATGTAATTAAAACCTCAGAATATAAGCAATAGTGCACTGTTCTGTATAGCCTTGTAATTCATTGTATTTTTCAAAAATATTATTTTCTATTCAGTGCAATAGCCGGGTGTGCTCCCCTGGGATTTTTTTGAAAACTAAACCATTAAATGGCCCTTTCTGGAGAGTTTTGTTTAATTATTGTATTTATGATGACTTGTGAAATGTTAACTAAACAGCATGAACCTCTTCCAGCTGGCCAATAAGGTTATTTGGCAAATTTCATTCTGTAACATACAGATCTGTATAATGCTATTGTTTTTGATAGTGTTATAGCCTACATTTCTTACAGATAATCACGATGATCATTGCGTTTGTCTTACCGAATGTGGTAGCTTTATGCAATTACAGTTTGTCGCTTTTTAATTAACGCTGACAGTATGTTGCCAGATATTGCTGCGAAAAACAAACAAAACAAAACTAAATAATAATAATAATAATCCGAAATTAGTTCATAGCTTGTGCTTTGGAAATAAGATTAATACATCACTAACCCTAGCATGCAACTTTCCACTTTAATAACTTCCTAAAGTGTTAAATCAGAAAAACAGGTACAGGAGATTACTGCACCTTTCCATTGCGTGGATCTGGCAATACATGCTGCACTCGCGCCCTCATTCACAACGCACTGTTCACTGCGCTAGCTTCTCACGGCAACATGAATTGCAAACATGTGGAGTAGTTTAAACATGCCTAACTAATCATTCAAAGAGCATGACATTTTATTTTTGAATGTAAAAAAATGACAGAGGTCCGAATCTCGGTGACCTCACATCTGTGTTAAATAGGAATCCATTGTAATAAAATTATTCAGTAGGCAATTGCTCTTCCTGCTTCTCCTTCTTTCGTTCTTATTCTATTTCTCTCAGTCTCTTTATCTTTACCTGTAAATCTCCCCTTCCCGAAGCTGAGCTTTGATTGATAGTCTTTGCAAACTGATTATTTATGTTGGTCGTTTAAAACTTCTATCGTAAAACAGCTGTTTAGTTTAGCCACTTGCATCTTATTATCTTGGGAACGTCGCGTTGGTATTCGTGGTGCGTGGCTCGCGCTTCTGTGAAAATAAATCCTGCTTTGATAGATCATCTCAAACATTTTGCCATTGCCGACGAGCGGTGTTTGAGTGCTGATGATGAGGTCGGTTCTCGTTGCGATATGGTGGTGGGTACGGCCCCCTGACTCGTAAGCGCTACTATTGTCCATGTTTCGTATCTCATATTTTTTTGTTCGCACATCTCTAGCAACTGACTTTTTTTGTGGGGCTGCGAGAAAATAATAATAAAAAATAGAGGGGCTGCGCTGTGACTGGAGACTATTAAACATTCAACCCAGTGCCGTGACAACGCCGGCCATCCTTGCCAATAAAACAGACCTGCCCACCGGGAGTTCTCCCGGTGCTCCCGATTAGCCAATCCGGGCCTGCTCTTGGATCGACTACAAAACTACACTGGTGTTCAGGGACAGGCATTAAGCTGGTTTAGATCGTACTTATCGGACCGTTCTCATTTTGTCTGTTTAAATGGGGAAAAATCAAAGATAACGCCAGTAGACTATGGAGTACCGCAAGGATCAGTTTTAGGCCCTCTGCTATTCTCAATATATATGCTGCCACTTGGTAATATTATAAGAAAACATGGAATTAATTTCCACTGTTACGCTGACGACACTCAACTATATATTTCATCACAACCAGACGAAAACACTAACTCATCTAAATTGACAGAGTGCCTCAAAAATATAAAATGCTGAATGAGCAGCATAATATTCTGCTATTAAATTCAGATAAGACAGAAGTATTACTTATTGGTCCAAAAAACTACTCACAAAACCTCTTACAATACTACTTTTAATATAGATGGATGTCCGTTACTTTATCCACTACAGTAAAATACCTGGGTGTTACACTAGACTGCAACTCATATTTCATATGTTACAAGAACAGCCTTTTTCCCCTTAGAAACATTGCTAAGCTACGTAACATGCTGTCTGTCTCTGATGCAGAAAAGTTAGTTCATGCATTTATGACCTCGAGACTAGATTACTGTAATGCTTTATTAGCTGGTTGTCCTGCATCCTCAATAAACAAGCTACAGTTAGTCCAAAATGCAGCTGCTAGAGTTCTTACTAGGTCAAGAAAATACGATCATATAACACCGATTTTATCATCTCTACACTGGTTACCTATTAAGTTCCGTATCAACTACAGAATACTACTACTAACCTATAAAGCCCTAAATGGTTTAGCTCCTATGTAATTAACGGACCTTCTTTCACCCTACAATCCACCGCGTTCTTTAGGATCACTAAATTCAAGGTTTCTGGTTATTCCTAGGATATCTAAGTCCACTAAAGGAGGGAGGGCGTTCTCGCATTTAGCTCCAAAACTCTGGAATAGCCTTCCCGATACAGTCCGAGGCTCTGACTCACTGACACAGTTTAAAACTAGACTAAAGACGCATCTCTTTCAGTCAAGCATTCACATAATGCTTACCTTTTAGTCCTCTGTTATGCCATACAGAACCGTTTGCGCGCGAACGGAAACCGGTCTCTGATTTGTAGGTTGCATTAACTCCTCAGCAGTGGATGCACGGTTTGAAGGCCCAATAAGTGACATTACAATATGCCAATTTTTTTCAAATTCATAATCACCATGACCAAAATTGTACTTTTTTTTACATTGAATCTTGAAAAAAAAAATATCGACCTACCTACCGACCCTTTTTTGAAAAATTTTGGCTGTTACTGCAAACCAAAATTTTTTTAAGGATGGCCTTATGCGCATGCTCTAAGTCTTCTTCTCGCATTTTTAGTGGATATCTATGACAGAATTACAGCGCCGCATACTGGTCTGGGAATGTCTGCTACATCGTTTTCAGTCGGTTTCAGTGGTTCAGTGTGGACGGAGATATTTTTAAAGACGCCGCCGTGTTTACGGACTTTTTTTTTGAGAACGAGGATAAAAAAATATCGGATTGGGGAAGCTCTGGCTTCGTGTGAACAAGGCCTTAATGTGAGGTCTATGGATATTTGCTCCCTTTGGGGACCAGCCTCTAGCGGATTTTCGATGTATTGCAGTTTTTCGCACTTCCGGGTATGCTTCATTTTTTTAAAATTAGAATTTTGCCACTTGGGAAATACTCACTAATGCAAGAAAAAGCTACCTAAAAAAATGTGTTATGTATGCTGTTATCCAGTAACTCCAGTTGGAATTTTCCCCCAAAATGGCGGCGCGCTCCCGAAGCGCACCTAGTGGCTGTTACAAAAAAAAAGCATCAGAGTTTTGATTCTTGTTCCTATACTCTTTGGTTGAACTCTGACCAACAAGAGGATCGTTTTATACACGTGGTTTGCATAAACACATTTTGGTAGGCTTTGAAATGTTGCCTTGTGAAAGCAAACCGAACGAGTAAAAAATTAAATCCGTGCTTCAGAACAAAGAAAATGACCTACAGGTATGAAAATGCAGCCCTACACTGCAACCTATGGCATGAGTTGGGCTTTTGTAATTTTGTGTGAAGTCATTTTGTGTGAAAAGACAATGGTCATGAAAACAGTGGACTTACTTTTGGAAAAAAATACTTTTGGCGTTTGGTTGGAGAGACGGTGCTCACAGAAGGCACATGCAAACTTTCTTTCTCAATTGGCTCATTTTGGCTTTCAAGGGGTCTATAATAACATTTTCTACCTCATGAATTTCACTGAATATGAAATGAATATCTTCATAAATGGATATTAAAGGCTTTAGCTGTGCTTAGCCGCTAGAGTATAGCCTAATAGAAACCCACATTTTGCTTAAACCGAACAGAGATGTATAAAGTACTAGAAACCCGGACTTGAGTAAAAGTACAAGTGCTCTATCAAAAAAGTGACTTGAGTAGAAGTTGAAGTGCTCTTTAAGCACCACACTTAAGTAGAAGTACTAAAGTATTCAACATTTTTTGTACTTAAGTATTGCAAGTAGTTTATTTTAAAATTCACTACTTAAGTACTAAAAGTAAAAGTACAAGTATTGTGTCATGTAATTATTAAAGAAAGCAGTCAAAAGTTTGAACTAGCAATCAAATAAGGCGATTTGGCGGGATACAAATTTGCTTTGGCGGCCGCCAAAAAAATGTCATTGCAGGACAACCCCTGCATTAGTTGTCAATGTGTGTGTCAGTCAATACCCTTACCCTATAAAACTGGCGTGTGATTTAGGCAGCATGAAAGCCAACTTGCAACGAATGATTCGTACAATTTTTATAATTGTAACGAGTAACTAGCAGAACATTAAAAAAATATCGAAGTAAAAGTATTAAATTCATCAAAAAAATATCTACTGAAGTAAAAGTAGAAGTTTGAGAAAAAAACGATACTCTAGTAGAGTACAGATACAGCATTTTAGTACTTAAGTACAGTACTTAAGTAGTTCTACTTAGTTACTATACATCTCTGAAACCGAACAATAACTCCCGGCAAATAAACCGTTGAGGTATAAAACGGTACACGGTAAACTCAGGTCTAAGTCTCATGGCCTTCTATCAGAATCCAGAGTTTCAAGAAGATTGGAGAAACTTATTTTTTCGCACCAAAAAAAGAAAAGAAAAAAAACGACAGGGGTAAAACTGTCGTTTTTTTTTTTTTGGGTCTAAATTTTGAGTTTCTCTGATCTTCTTGAAACTCTGGATTAGACTCTCATCTCTATTTTGCATCTCTTAGCAAGCATAATAAATGCTCCGCTGCTCTCAATGGAACGTGAGGCCCAGTGTGTCGCGCAGGTGTCTCTGATTAGCAATTGCTTCAGCGGCCTCTGCTCTCGGTCCGTAATGTTAATAAAACTGCAATACATTAGCTCATTAACATGATTTCTGCCCAGGTCCCATCGGATTGTATTTCATCGGTTCTGTAGGTAAAGACAAGACCTCCAATGATTCCACGCTCATTCATGGCATCATCAAGCTATGCCTTTCTTTAGAATAAGCGACTTCTAGTGGTGAAACGTACATACTGTGCCTTTAATAAAGAATCAAGAATTAACACCAACCTCTTTGTTCTTCAGTGCGTTTCATTCTGCAGTGTTCTGGATCTCATGTTCTCAGTGTCCTTCAATAAACTCTGTGTTTGCAGATTTCAGCTCTTCCTGATGGTTTGATGCTCGTCTTCACTTGTAGCTGAGGGGAATATTCCAGCGTTTATTGGTGAACTGCAGTGGGAGGAGCTTCACTGAAGGAGGAGGAGCTTCACTGGAGGAGGAGGAGCATCACTGAAGGAGGAGATCTGAAAAAAAACAATAAGAAAACACTTACTGAGTTTGTTTTTATACTAATTTACACATTTGAAATGTTTATGCCCACCTTTTATATCTAGTAAAGTAACTTTTAAGTAAATTAACCTCAAAGGTCTGATCTCACAGACAGGGCTTGGATTAAGCCAGGAATAGGCCTTTGTTCAATTAGGGCATTTAAGTAGCTTGAATACCGCATTGGAGCGTATCCCATCATGCATTAGGTGCGGGAACTCACATGCCCCGAAATCACAAGATGATGAGGAAAACATTCCACTGTAAGTTAAATGAATTACATATTACATGTAATTTGGTAGAAAAACACATTGTTAAAAAGTGTCATTATAATGTTGCAAAGATGAGCATGGTATGTGTATTTTGTACATTTGCAGCGGCTTTTTAAATCACTTAATTAAAAGCACCATATTTTTAAATGATGCCTTTTGTTACATGGGGACTACTAACCAGACATTGTTGATTTTAAAATGCAAAGAATTGAAAATTAAAATAAAGCTCTGTAAACACTTGCATTGTGTCACTATAAGTGTGTCCCATTGGGTAACCAAAAGTTCTAGTCAACACACCTACTTGAACACTTTTTATTTTTAAGAAATTTCATACAAATACTTTATTCCTAGGATCTTACCTCTCATTTACATGTTGGCAAATAATTATAGAAAAAAACTACATAATACAGATACCAAATATAAATAATACTTTAAAAAAAGAAAGTAAACTTATGTAATTTGTTTCTCTGAGTCTGACTTTACTTGTTTTATGTGGAACATAAATTAAATCAAATTAATTAAATGCTGTTATTAGACTTAGATCTAGTAACTTAGATGTCACAAGTAAGTTAAGTTGATCGTGTCATTTGCTCAAGTCTGAAGACACCAATAAAATGAGCTTGATGGGGCAATTTACAGATCTAACGACATAATTAATGAGGTGAAAACATGATCTATTGACATGAAATAAAAAGGCTTTTCATCAACACTTATTTGACAATCCATTCAGGACCAGCAGCAGATCATCTCACTTTATTATTTGCTGCAAGTATTTGCTGCAAGAAACTTCTCAAATGATACAGTAAAATTGCAGGAACATAAAGACAAATGAAACCCATATTTATCAAACATTGTAATTCGCCGATATGAATAGTTAATTTTCTAATAACTACATCATAACAAAGCCGTTCGCTAGCATCTTACCGTTTTGTATGCTAGTAACATCCATGTCTTATTTAAGTGTTTTATTTAGCACACACAAAGAGCGCTGAACGTGATTGAAGCCATTTAGAAACGACCGGCGTAAAATGTGTTTTTAAACTGCGTAAAGAGTATTTAACACTGAATTGATCGCGTATACTATTTTCCTAGTTGCACGTGGCCGCCATTTTGGATTTCTGTTCAGTGAGTGTGCGGCTGGACACTTCCGATTTCGCTTTACGCCGGTGCAGGGATATATATATATATATATATATATATATATACACACACACACACACACACATATATATATACATATATACATATATAAGATACATATATATATATATATATATATATATATATATATATATATACATATATATATATATATATATACATATATATACATATGTATATATATGTATGTATGTATATATATGTATGTATGTATATATGTATGTACATATATATATATATATATATATATACAACACGAGCAAATGGCAATTAAGTGCATGGATGCAAAGTCAGATTAATGAATGAAATACAACTGTTCACGAACAGAAGATTGTCTTGTTCTCATGCTGCATACACAATAAGAATTATGCCTTCTGTAAATAGAGAGTTACAACTACGATTTTATTTGTTTGCATACAATAGCCTGAACATTCACACGTTTGCCCTGTCTTGTTTAAATCTCCATACAAAGTTTCAAGAACTTTTTTTTTTATTTTTTTTTGCACCGAAAAAGTCGACAGGAAAAAAGTTCTGCACGAAAAAGTTTTTTTTTTTTGAGGTCGACATTTTGAGTTTCTCTGATCTTCTTGAAACTCTGGATTCTGATAGATGGCCATGAGACTTAGACCTGAGTGCAAAAATGGAGGCTCTAGACCCTTCCAGAGTTGAGATATTGAGATCCCACATAGCATTTATGCCATTATAAATATATCATAATATTTTTTGGTTTTCATAGAGGCAGATGAATGGCTTTAAGATACATTTGACCAAATTTATATTTTACTGACACAAGACAAATGAGTTCATCTGTAATAGTTGTGTGGTTTGGATATTTGAGATGATTTCCTGTAATATATAGACCTTATTCAGAGCAGCACCATGACAGGTATGAAAGTGAGGCTGTGAGGGATAGACTTACCGTGTTTCCAATGGCATCCGTCGGGAGTTTTTTGTCAACTGCAATTTCTTGGAAAGATATTTTTCCAGTGTTTCATAAGCAGAACAATCCGAAAACACATTAAATAACAGTACAACCCATTGAAGAGATGCATGCTATGCCTCACAGCCTCACTTTCATTCTCATTAAAAATCAAAGATGGCGCTGCCGTGAATAAGGCGTATTCTCTTCGTCTCAGGATACAGTGTGCTTTTTTATGTTCTGTGGTTTTGTTGTGCCATCTTCATTATAAATTTTAACATGGTATATCGTTTTTTGTCCAACCAATGTAAATATGTCAAAGTATCTAAACATGCATTTCAATAAAAGTTGAATATTTTTGCTGTATGTGCGATTGTTGTGATTTTATACTTCCGTTCCACAGTAAAGGCAAACAATTTTTCAAACTGTATATTAGAATTTATTCACTTAAAGTCCTAAAATTTCACAACTGATGAACAAGCAGCCAAACTGCAATCCATGATAAACAGGTTAAAGGTTAAACCATAAATACAATATAAATGTACACAATATATACAGCTTTACACAGCAAACCATAGTCAGTTTGTCATCAACCAATCAAGTACTTTATACCTACAATAAAAAAGCCAATTGAATTAAATGAATGGCACTTTTTGAAAATACAAAATGGCAGCTCTGACTGTTTGGCAAAAAGAGAAAGTTCATGTATAGCACAAACAAGTTTAAGACCCTGAAAAGAGGGTTTTTAGGCACTGTAGACTTATAGGACCAAAAACAGCACCATATAAACTGGTCCCATGTTTAGGGTTATCATTCAAGGAATCTCTTTATAAACAGATTGAGAAATGGTTTTAAAAATAAATCTGTTTTAATAAATTGTTGAACATATTTGAAACAAACAAGACCATCACTTTGCAATGCCGTAGCATCTTAGTAGTGGCGTTCACACACAAACTGTAGTGATGAATAGATGTCCATATAAACGTGCTGTTCGACATCCTGGGAAATACGCAGAAGCTGCGGCGGTTTCACTCCAGCCGTGTTCAAAGGCCTAGGGACTTCTGCAGGTAGAAGGCATTTATATCAAATATAAAATGTATTAAATCTCCTCAAAAGTATAGAAATAAGGAATATCTGGATGCATTTAGATGCATGCTGGGTAGGAGACCGCGGACAGTAATGCTGTCGTCTCGCCTCTCAAAGTTACTTTGGAGTCCAGGGGCCGTATTCACAAAGAATTTTATCTTACCACTAGGAGTACTCCTAAATCGCACTAAAATATTTTAGCTAGGAGTTTTCTCTTAAAAGTTATTCACAATGCCTTTTCAGACCTACTCTTAGTAAGGAAATATGACAAATCCTAAACTAAGAGTGAGTCTTCGTTGGCCATCATGCGGAACATAACGCACAGCAACAAATCATGGAATTACGACATCTAAATATGTCTGTGTCCTACACAAAATAATAATAAGAGAAAAAAGTAATGTCATCGAAATGCATAGGCTATATAATGACATGTTTGTGCAGGCCCCAGTGAAGTGTAGGCTAATTCTAAAAAGGCAGAGAAAGAAAAGTCATGAATGAAATTATTCAAGGTAGCCTAAGGGCCTACAGTGTTCACATATCGCGTCTTTTGTGCGCTCAAGTACGTTATTTTAAATGTAGGCGCGCACGATATTTCCAAGCGCGTCCGTATGGAGTGCACCGTAGGTCACGTGACAAGAACCAACCGGAGTGCAACCGCTGGGAGAATGCGGCACGCCTTGCGTTTTTATGCGCTATATGTGAATGATGTCTAATACCCTAATGAAAACCTTCACTTGCCTAATAATGGAAAACGACACTTGCATTGATACTTGCTTGGTTAACCCTCTGGGGTCCTTCGGGCCAAACGAACCCGAAGAATTTATATACTTTTTTTTAAATCACAGCTTCCTCGAAATGGTTCGAAATCTGGTGACTTTGTTGGTATTTGGTATATGAAAACCCAAAAAAATTGGGGACAGGAAGTGAATAATCTAAGTGGTTGTAAAAAAAAATAGTCACACTCAGGACCTTCGGGTCCAAATGGACCTGCATGGAAAATGAATGGGAAATTGGCAAAAATCTCATTTCAAAAATTGCTTTTATGAGGCCTAGGCTTGACTCTAAAATGAAATACAGCTTTAAAAAATATATATATATTTTAAAAAATATATATTTTTTCTATTATATTCAATGGGGGGAAATTTGATCATAATTATTGCATTAATACTAATTATAAATTTATTTATTTTTGAAATTCTCAAAACACCAAAAAACAAAAGAAAAAATATTATAAAAAACAAGTAAAAAAAAAAAGTTTTTTTTTTAAATATGAATCCCGGCCTTTGGGTCCATTTGGACCTCGAAGGTCCAGAGTGTGACTGTTAAACGAAGAACCCCAGAGGGTTAATTGACATTCTTTTAGCCTAACTAGACTATTTAAAGCAAGGACATGTTGCTCCTATTGAAGTAATGTAATAGTTGAATGGCGGTGGATTATGAACTCGCCAAAATGGAAAAGAAAGCCCAACTGGACGCAGGATCAGTTACTGCTGCAGGCCCAGTTGATGCTAGAAAAAATTAAAATAACATAATAAAAGTGAAATTCGGCACTGGGATTTTAAGCAAAACTAAGCGTGAGAAATGGAAGATGATTTTTCTGCAGATGAATGCAGCATTCCCGCTTGTTTGCGCGAACCCCGGACAACTGCGAGAGGCGGTGGTATGTGCTACAATACTTTGTGAATAGGTCTTAGTGAGTTAGGGGTCCTCTTGACTTCTTTTAAGCTGTCCCAGACTTAGGTGCTACTTTTAGGGCTAAGATGCTTTGTGAATTACTCTTAGTGAAAAAAAATTAGGAGTCCTAAAGTTAGGAGTGACACGCCCATTATTTTTAGGAGTTGCTCCTAAATTCGCCAGTTAGGAGCTACTTTTAGCCTTAAAATTCTTTGTGAATACGGCCCCAGAGACACAGCTCAGACACAAGGCTACATTAGAAATCAGGAAGTGAATGAATTAAAGGAGGAATTATGAATTTAAGTGAATGATTTAAAGAGAACTCACTTCTCTTTATTGGACGGCTGGGCAAGTGTAGAGGGTCACTTCTGCCGCTGAAGGTTTGCCACTCATAGGGTTAAACTGGACCTAAAATTTAGTTTAGAACATTTTTTTTTTGAGAAAATACTCATTTTCCATCCACTCTGTTGCTATAATAAATATGCTACTTGCTAACATCATTATTGTAGAAACCCATGCAGTTAAAACACTATTTTGACTATAACAACCAAAAACCCGAAGTAAAAAAAAAAAAAAACATAAGAATTATGTGAAGTGTGAACAGAGACTATAATAGAGAATCAAACCACAGAAAAACAAAGTGAGAAGGAAAAGATGATATGAGAGAGAAGAGGAGACGAGGCCTGCCTTTGGTCCAGACGTCTGATTGTGCATTCCTGATTCCTGAGCTCACACAGGAAAGAGGAAGAGGATATTTGGAGTTTAGGTGATGGGGAAACCTTGTCCCAAAGACAAGGGGAAACCTTTGCTATCGAGCTAGAGAAGAAAAGAACGGCTACATCATTTCAAAAGACAAGTCCAATCTGACATGCAAACGATCAAACTGATGGTTACAGTATGATATCCAGCTGCATCAAGCAGACAAAAAAACATGTTTGATGGAATATTTTCAATGATGTGCGATTACCATATTTTGCGAGAGACACTTCCTGATCTCAGCCCTGCGCGGGCGTCTCGAACATTCCCAAAGTTTCCTGCTTCCGAGAGAGCTGGTTCTCATTCAGCTGCTTGTTCAGCCAAGTTATTACTACATGAATGCATAAGGAGACAAAAGAAAAATACGCTGAAAATTATATAGTAAATAAATTATATTCCATTAAAATGTTTTTATATGCATAAAAAATATAAGTATGAAACAAATATTTTACTTAACCCCTTACCTGTCACCCCCCTTTTTGAGAATTGACATTAAAATGCACTATACAAACTTAAATGGTTGTAATTCAAGAATGCTTTGGAATATTTACCCAAGTTTGGTCTTGTTTTAAAGAAAACAATCAGCAGATTACTAAAGTGAAAGCACTTAAAAAATTGAAGTATGAAAAAGTTATGGAAGTTATAATTTACAGTAAATCAAATATAATTTATTAATATATTTTTTTAATATAAAATAAATATTTTACAAAATGTTTTACTACAAAATTAGTATAAAATGAAAGCTATATATCTAACCAAGTTGTGTTCCAAATTTAAAGTTGATATCACAAATATTGAAGCTCCCATGAGATTTTGTTTAGGCGTTATACCAAAAATAGCCACCGGGAGCCATTGAATTCCATTGAATTTAATTGTATGCATTCTGCCATAACAAATTAAAAAATGTATATCCAAATATCACTTCTGTCACAAAATATGGAACCTTGAGACTCAGACCTCTCTGACAATATGTGTTTTGTCAAGATTAGAAAAGGTTTTGATAATAAATTACGAAAGATGATGCCCAAAAGGGGAGGGGCCTAATAAAAAAGACCGTTTCTTTGGTAACGCAACATCCAATTTCAAAACGGTTTTCACTGGATGAATTCTGAGTTCGTAAGCTTTCAAATGATACCTAATTTATGATAACTACTAAAATATGTGATATAATAATAATAAAAAAATTATATTTATATATATAATATATTATACTTTTTAGAGGACTTCTTACCTTACTGTTTAAAATATAATTTTATCTTTTTTATTGACAAATACCAATTATGTTTTATTATGAACTTTTAGCACTAAAAAACAAAGTTTCAATTATTAAAAGTGTGTGCGTTGACTTTTTGTGACAAAGGTCAGAAACTCCTGTAATGACGTTGATTTTTTTGAGGCGCACTCTCATAAAAGTCATAAATTCATATATTACTGTTCATTCATAATTTGTAAGAACGAAACAGCACTAAAATATCTATTTAGACCTTTCCAACGATATATACAGTAGTTTGTCATGACTAGATTAGGATTTAATAGTAAAATAGTGAAATAAATTTAGATTGCCCGTACACGGGCAAGTGACAGTTATGCATACATTTAAAATAATACACACACACCCATCCATCCATCCACATCACATACCATCCATCCATCACATCACATACCCATCCATCCATCCATCCATCCATCCATCCATGATTATACTCATAATCATTCTCAACAAGGCTAACAGAGTAAAACAGCCAATACTGTTTTCAATTGGAAGGTATTTTAAAATGTAATTTATTCCTGTGATGGCAAAGCAGCCATCATTACGCCAGTCTTCAGTGTCACGATCCTTCAGAAATCATTCTAATATGGCTGGCTGCAGATATGAGCAAGAACATGTAATTTGTGTATTTAGCATTTTAACATTAATAAATCTTCATAGGTTTATTTACAACTCTAAGTCTATTATTAAACGCAATGTGCAATAATAATGCAACCTAAATCCTAGCAGGATCAAAAATCCACATTCCATAATTTAGATCCCACCTAATTATCACGCTTGATTGACAGACGCACAGGGTGCTGTAGGGTGTGCCTACGGGGGCTGAATTTGAGATCATGCTCGTAAATTCATTCAAAGCGTTAAACGTGACCTTCTGCCTCTGTTCACTGTCAGTTTTGGTGGGTGTTTAATCTATGTAAACGCATGTGTATGTGTCTGGCTGTATTTTGTCTGCTGATGTGAAACATTCAACGTTTTCTTCTCATTTGTACACTAATTTGACATGGTCTGGCAGTCTGTGTGTGTTCAAGTTTGATCTGGGCAACCATCCAGGCCTGCGTGCGGATGGATGAGCAAACCAGCCCAGGATCTGCTGAAGTCAGCCACGATATAGCAGCACCGGCTGTTTCACTATTAGGTACAGTATGTTACAGTAGTTTTGCTCAGTCACATGGGTTTGGAGAAACAGTACGCCAATATCCCCATGACAGAACTGTGAATCTGACCTGGGCATTGGTTCTCAACTGGTTTATCTTCTCCTGATTAGACTCTCAATATCTTTTAGGCAGCTGTTATTTACACAAAGTATGCTTGTAGAAGTTATTTGCACCAAGTATAAATAGCGACAAATGTGTTGTTTACACTAAGTGCAAATAATGATGCATGCTATTCACACAAAGTGTAAATAATTGTACAATGCTACATGTACTACAGGAAAAATATTGAAAATATTTGACAAATTGCATTGGCCAAAAAGTTTGTATATTGCACTGACAGTTATTTCCCCTCCACAAATATAACAAAACTGTTCTTAATATTAAATATAAAAGCTATTAATTTTTCCATAAAATGTTTTTGAAAGACATTAAAAGAAATCATACTGACATGCTGATTTGGTGCTCAAGAAACTTTTCTTATAATTATCAAAACTGAGAAATTTACAGTTTGATAATACAATTTTATTTCAAATTCACTTATTTAAATAGACTTTACTGTTCCTTTTCATCAGTTCAGTGCATCTTTGCTGATTTGCAAAATTTTCTCAACAAGGCAGTTGAAAATGACTTTAGTGGCCATTCAGAGAGCTTAGGCCTATATAACTATCAACAACTTTCTTGGTAACACTTTACAATACGTGTGCACTAATAAGCATTAATTCATGCTTAACTAATGCACAGATAATACTGAATTAATGTGTTACTTATGATTATCTAAGCTATTCATTAATGATTACCACATTAGGATCTAATTAAGAGTCTTTAAGGTTAATGTATTAGTTCATACATTAATTGTTATTAATTAAATATGTAATTGTGGATTAATTCCATAATAACTCATTTTTTTTAACTAATAGTGTTAATTAATATGTTAATTACCAGAATGAGCCAAAGCCTTGTATTTCAACTTCCAGATAATATGACAGGTACACTAATACGCATTAATACATGATTAATTAATTAATTGTTAATGCAAATTAATGTGGAAATTACTACAATTACTAAATGACTAGTTAAAAATGATGTGCCTCAACAAGTAAAGTCATAACATAATGATACCTTTGCAAATCATTAGCTAATGATTAATTAAGGCAGACAACTGGAAGTTGAAGTGCATAGCTATGACTAATTGTGGTAATTAACACATTAATTTACACTATTAGTTAATAAAATATGTTATTAAGGAATTAATACACAATGACACAGTGAATTAATAGCAATTCATGTATTACTTAATCTATTAATCATATAGACTCTTTATTAGTTGCTGATGCAGTAATCATTAATTAATGGTTTAGTTCTTCATTAGTTATACATTAACTCATGATTATCTGTGCATTAGTTAAGCATGAATTAACGTATATTAGTGCACACGTATTGTAAAGTGTTACCACTTTTTTTTACGTATGGTCCACAGATTTTACTTTTTAATGATTCATACACAGACATTTTGGTGCTTTCCATGAGCTATGATGAAGGTATTGCAAAGCTCAGTCTCAAAAAATGTGAACAGAATTACTCACATTTACACACCAAATAGTTTTCTCCTAAGAGCATGTCCGTTTGGGAAAGCGGTCCACACCCCTTCCACGGTCACACACCAACCCACAGTCCAGCTAAGAGAAAACACCCAGCGTCAGTACACATGACCCGCTCTGAGTTACATGACAACTACGAGTAACTAAAGGATATCCCGCTCAATGCTAATCTGAGTAAAATATCCTTCCTGAAAGTGAAAAAAGCTAGCTCTAATTCGATATGTTGACAAATTGCACAAAGCAATGCGATTAATTTGAGATCTGTCATTATGATTATGTCAGTAAAAACATTAACAACTGCCACATGTTGGAGTTAATAGTTTGGTTTGAGAGACATCATATTATAGTATTTTTGGAATTATGTGTAATATAGTATGACTGTGAATCGCATTATGAGCTCAGATGAACAGCTCCTTCTCTTTCTGTGTTTATATTTTTGCATGTAGAATTCTGCTGGATGACTCACTCCTTCCAGTTCCACAGCTGGCTCAGATCCAGTGATAAAACATTGAGAGTTGCCCATCCCTTCTGTAGTAACACTCACTCACCAGAGGGGGCAGAGTTCCTGAAACAAAAAACAGACAGCATTGATTTCCTGTGACAATTAAAAACTGCTTGGATGCAATGCAATGCCAAAACAAGATAACTGTTCCTCATTTTAATGCACTTTAAGGCAGCTGATGGAAAAAGTACCGCAGGGTGGACACACCCATTTGAACGGCAAAATATAGACTACTCCATTCAGCATTTTATCTGCTGTAGTGTGCAAAATGTGTTTTGAGGTGGAACAGAACAGCCATGCATGACACTTAAAGGGCGTTAACTTATTAAACTGCATGATCAGATATTTATTTTAGCTGAAGGAGAAAGATTATGGGTATGTTCAAATGAATGTTCAAATCATGGCACATGTTAATCATTACTGGTCCATTGCGTCAAAAGTCAAAAGGCCATGAAGGAAACACGTCGACACCCTTTAGCGCCAATCTGAAACGCCAGAAGGCACCTCCTAGTGGTCTAACCCTAACACTACCCCAGACCTAAACCTACCCATAACCGAAGTGTGTTAAATTGATACTAAAGGGTGCCATGTGCGTCGGATTTAGACGCCATTTCAAAAGCATCACCTATATGACGCCCTGGGATGAGAATGCGTTAAAAGAGCATGTTACAAACGATTTTCAGTCGCTTGTAAATTTCACAATAATTACAAAGAAAATTAAATTAATTATTAAGTAGAAAAAATAAGATAAAGAAAAAAGACAAAGATATATATATATATATATATATATATATATATATATATATATATATATATATATATATATATATATATATATATATATATATATATAGTCTTTATCTTTCAGGAAAACAAAGCAAAAATTGTTTTAAAAACAAAATTAAGACTCATCTTAACTTCAAATAATGTTTATTCCTGAAAAATAAAGATGTACATTTGTACAGTTGTACATTTTAGACATAATATTTGATATCATGATGTTATACATTAGAATTTCTCTAATAAGAATGCCCCTCCCCCTAATTAATAATAATATAATAGAATCAGAAGTCAAAGTAGCTTTGTCTACTAGGAAAACACCAGCTGTAATATTTTGTACATTATTTATTGGTTGTCCGACATTTACTGGGGAACATAACACACCATTGTAAGTCTTTTGCTGTATGAATCATCAAGATTCGATTATAGCTACACATTTCTCAACATAATGTCTATTCTGGTTAGTAAAACTACCATTTACAATGATAGTTTAATCTCAAAATGAGTGTTATGACCAAGTGATCCCTGAAGACTACAATGCGCTTCACATCTACAGTCAGAGACAAACCGCCGGACAATGAGCTGTGACATTTTGGTAGCATGACGGGGTTGTTGGAGGGCCGTGTGCAGACTGGATGTATTGTGAGCCAGATTCTGGCCAGGCTCCACGGCTGCTGCCCTCTCCTCCGCTGGGCCGTGTGGCTCTGAAAGGAATGTGATGACTGGGACGGTGAACAGAGCCCTGCATTCATGTTCAGCAGGAACTTTGGCTCTCTGACTTCTGCCCGAGCGAGCTGTCAGACATGTGTGCTGGTATCTGTCTATACTTGATATCCATCTCTCAATCAAATTTCTTTGTCTGTCGGTCTCAATCTTCTTCTGTAGCTTTTTTTTCTCAGTCTGTTGTCAAACTTTGTCTGTGTCTATTTACACTTTTACAGACGGCGAGATAAAGATCTGAAATGTGCAATCGAACTAAAACTGATTATTTTCACATATTCGATATTCATTCATTCATTCATCCAAAAAAGGTAAATTTATTAAGTTAAAAGCTTTTATTAATATTTCATATTTATATTATTTTATTTTATTACATTTTACATGATATTCCTTTTTTTTTGCTTTGAAGTAATTTAAATATTAAATACTTAAAATACTTTAAATATTAATTAAAGGTTTTAATTTAGCCATACAGTGATTATACATATATTTAGTATTTTAGATATTTTTAAAGCTTTTGCTTACAATAAAAGTATATTCGTACTAAACAAACAAACAAAACTTTATTTTCTATTTGTTTTTTTTGTTGTTGTTTTTTTTAATCTATAGGTCCAGTCCTCTGATTTCAAAGTTATTTCGCTTTTTTGTAGAATACTTAAGGGTTTTTTGTTTTGTTTTTCAAGCTTTTGCATAAAATAGAAAATAGGGCAGTCATTTTCCAAAAAGTGCACACACACATACACACAAAAAAACAAACAATACTATATTGTACCCACAAGTGGATAATAAAACATTGGTAACAGATAAATGTTGAAGACATGCAATTTTATGTTAAATATATTAATAATATTAAGAAACTATTTTCTGCCAAATATAGTTATAACTACATGTTGTTTATGTTTGCATTAAACAACATGTAGTAATAATAGAATGCATGAAAGGAAAAGTTATTGAGATTATTATAAAATCATCATTTATTTTAAATGATGAAAATTGTTAATTGGTCACGCCTTTCTGTGGTCCAACACAAACGCTCATGTTATAGCATATAATAATCTGAATCTGATATAATATCAGTAATGCTCTGAACAAGGAATAACTAGCAGGGATCCCTTCAGAAATGCTGTATTTTGACGTTCTACTATTGACCATGACAAATGCTATAATCTCAACTTTTGGTATGCATTATTTACTCTTCACCATGTCGTCTTCTGTTATATTAGGGACGGCACTTTGCAAAAGCACAAATACATCATGTCAGGTTTATCTTCCATCCCTTTCCCATGTGGTTTAACCTAATCTGATCATTGGTGCCTGTGCCGTTCCACTATGTAATCCAATACTGTACCATTCTTGGTACCTCCAAAGCTCTTTCCATCAGACAGAGAAGAATGCAAAACTACTCCAAACATTAACACTGCAATGGTCTAGACAGAGGCCTATCTTAGTAGCCAAATTAGGAGCACTAATGCACAAAATGTGCGTTGTTATACACAAACCTTAATTAGCATCTCCTCAAAGTAGAAAGAGGCTTTGGCTTATGTGTGCCATTACAGAGACCACCCATTGAGAATATTTATAGGAGATCACTGCTAAGAATGAGGCAGTTAAGTATCTATATGGCACATGAACTGTCACATTCCAAACATCACATGGTGAATGCTTCTCACGTCTCACCACGTTATCATTTCAAGACGTTTAAGGTTTATTAATGCATTGATCTGAAAAAGATTTATCTAGACAAAAGCAAATACCCTAAATAAAGAGAAAATATTAATTATGCAAGAGCTCAGTGCACTGACTGTTATTGTTGACTTCTATAGATATACCAGATGCATGTCTCAGTGTGGGGCTTATTGGTCAATCAGATTTAATGCCTCGTTTACTCTCCTATTCAGGTGTGATGGTAACCCATAGTAACAGTGAGAAAACTATGGTTGCCATGCTGCCAATCCAATCACTGATTCAGAGATGTTATGGTGGATATTCGCATTCTGTCACCCCCCTTTTTTTGAATAGACATGAAAATGCACATTTCAAACTTAAATGGTTGTAATTCAAGAATGCTTTGGAATATAGACATATGACTGTTCTTGTTTAAAGAAGACATTTGGCAGATTTTTGTAGAAGTGAAATAAATTAAGAAAGTTAAATACAAAAAAAGTTATAGAAGTTTGAGTTTATGGAAATGTACAATGTAAAAATATTAATTATTTATATTTTACATAAAATATATATTTTCAAAGCCTGGTGCTACTCTAAAACTACAGAAAAAATCAAAGCCAAAAATCTGAACAAGTTGTGTTTTCAAATTTTAGGTTGATATATCAAAAAATAGCTTTCAGTAAGATTTGTCTGAGCGGATACCTAAACTATTTCCACTAGGGCACAATCAGACTCCATTACTGCCCATATAAGGGCGCCTCCATTATTTTTTTCTGATATTTCAAACTTTTCAGTCCTTTTTTTCCAAAATAATTGTATGGATGCTATCTTTAGAACTTTTGGCATGAACAAACTGAGGTATCTACCATTTTTTAATGATTTTTCATGTTCTCTGCTATTTTAAAATAAAGGTCTGAACTCACTTTATGAGTATGAAAATATTCTTGTTGCATATTGATAAATTATGGTTCCTCTGTAATATATTTTGAAAATCAGTCACCAAATATGGAAACTAGAGATTGTAAGCTTTCAAATGATATATAGTTTGTCAATATTACTAAAGGTATTTACTAAGATATAATTGATTTAAAAATATAGTGGCAAACATCCCACCTGTGGGACGGTGACAGTTAATTAAACAGGTCGCATCATTTCCAGTTCAGATGCTCGTTTAAAAAGAGCTTTTTTTTTACTCAAGATCCCTTCAAAAGAGTGAGCAAAAGTGAGCATAACAGATGTCTATCACATATGCAGATTGATAACTAAAAAAGTTTTTTTCTTCTCACAAACATAACGCCAATAAACCAACCATGTCCTTATATCACTGTCAGTTCATCATACTGCTGTTCACACTCTCCACAAGCAGATCTGATGGGACTTGTTTTCCTGTTTTGTTCATGTGACGTTCAACATAAAGCCTATTCTAAAACGATTTACACATCTGGGAGCAGCTTCCTCTAGCCAAATCAATATTTTGTTCAATAGTAAAGTAAACGGCATGACTGATGTCATATTATACTGAATAGAGTGGAAAGAGAGGCCCCTAGTTTAACATAAGCAGGATGTTCAAACTTCCATGACTGACACTTGATGGAGTCAAAGAGGAAAGGTAAACATAGACCCTACCCAAATTCTTAGAGACCCAACCTAGCCATTTCCTCATGTAAAATGGTGTTTAAATAGTAAATAGCATCACTTCCTCTATGCCAGAATTTCCGAACTTCATGTGTTCTGTCTGTGTAGACGTTCATGGAAGAGATGGATTACGAGTTATATGGCTCAGTAACGAAAAGGAATAGATGGAACGGTTCATCTTTACCTCACCTCAGATAGCCAGCAGTCAAACCCTCTGCGGCATGGAAACACTGAACCCTGCAATGCCGTCATTTGAGTGATCAAGAGTCAGTTCTCTCTCTCTCTCCATTCATCTGATCCTCTGGAATACCAGACTCTGCTCAGATCTCATAGCGTTAGCATGAAAACCAACCTGCCTAACCCTCAGAGAGCATTGATTCATAATAAAAGCAGCAGTTTTATCCATCAATATTTGATGCATGCATGTTGCAGTTTAAATCACTCCTGTCAATTATCATTGCAAACAGTTTTTTGAAGAACTAAAAGAATAAGAATCTGTAGAAGCAGCTCATAGTAAGCTCAAAACGGACTATGAAAATGGCCTATATGTCTCCTGCAATACAATTGAACTCTTTAAAAGTAATGTTTTAATTTTTCTTGCTTTTATTTTGTCATTATTTTAATTCCTTTCTTTGAATTGTCATAGTGTATGAAATGTGCTATATAAATACCTTGCCTTGCTATTTACTGCTATTGTTACTGAGTGCGAGGCGCGAACGAGGCATTTTCGGCATTAGAACAACACCAGGGTGAATAATTTATGACTTCAAGGGATACTTCACCTCTGGAAAGATGAATGTGTATTTTAAAAGGGTTGTATATGTAGGAGAAATGTGATATTATTTTTGAATTTGGAGCTTTCTAGACTGAGAAAAGCCAGAAAATGTATTTTTGGCTTATGTGGATGAAAGACAACAACTCCCAGAATGCACTTGCTTCACTGCACTAGGAGGCCACGCCTACTGGTAACAGAGCGCAGTAGTTAAACAACAAGTCTAGGCTACTAGTGAGTCTCCGTGATGAGTCTGCCCAGAATGTGTTTTGAGGTCGCCCAAAATGTCTGGGATTCGGCTTTTGCATTCTACAGTCGCCATTCGTTATGTTTACTGTGGCGAGCAGGACGAGTGAGGGCAGCGGGAACAACGGCGTGAGGCTGGTGGCAATGATTACCGTATGAGCGACACCTGTGAGAGGCACCGAGTCTCTTATCTCACAGAGGAGCGGGAATTTTCTTAGCAATGTTAAAACTCACATCAACCGATCGCTTGTTTAGCGATCATGTAAACACTACATTCAAATTTACCAATAGGAATCTTCTAGTAGCTGTGCCAAACAAATCTGAACCACCTAATTCCTGAAAAACGTTGTAGAAATATTTTGTCCCGTTAATTTTGTGGACTCTCGATCTATGGGCTTCTACCTTGATGTTGTGCCTCCATGTCCCCTGATTGCCTCATAGACAGTAAAAGATTGCCTGCGAGCTTGTCCTCCCGTCTATACCGTAATATCTCTATTGTGCAACAGAAAGTCCCATGGTTATGACGCAATGCGTCAGCCTATTTATAAAAATAAATAATGGACAAATTAAGTCTTTGGACGGCTCAGATGTAAAGTTTTTCGCTGCCAAAGTGACACCAAAATGAATGGGAGTCAATGGGATGCTGAACAGCAGAGAGAAGTGTTCTACAATGGCGGCTTCCGCAAGGCTTCAACTTCCGGCTTGATTAAAATCAAGAAATCATTATTAATTCAATCTGCATTTCACATTCATGAAAACGTATACTCAGAATACTCTTTGCAAGACTCCAAAGTGTTCATGAAATGGGTTTGTCCTCTCAAGCATTCATGGCATGCAGTTGTACACCGCAGCACCTCCAGACGCACAGTATAGGGTAAATATAGGACACTCTAAAGTTACACTCACGTTCTAAGCTGAAGCCAATGGGCACTGGGGAGGTGTTTGCTGTTTAGAGCGCAAAGGACATCAACGTGGGTTTGTTCTTCATGCCTTTACAGGGCATATTTAGAATGAGGAGAAGCAATGACATGAGGTCTGATGTGTTTATGTGTGTGTGTGTGTGTGTACTTCAGAATGTGTGTCAAGAGATACAGTAGATCGCTGGCACAATGCCCTTTTGAATCTCAGCTTACTCTGTTGACATAGAAAACCGACGGTTGTGATATTAGACCACCTGGTGAGAAGCTGTGAATCAACAGCACAAAGTCTACTGTAAATGTCTTTATGTTCAAATTAGCAAAGTATAGAAGTCTGTTTCAATCTGTGAGTCAAGTCAAATTTATTTATATAGCTACTTTTTTCCAAAAGAATTGCTACTTTTTTTAAAAAGGAATTGCTACTTAAAAAAACGCTACTTTTAAAAGAAGAATCACTACTTTTTTTAAAAAAAATCGCTTACTAAAAAAAAAAATACTTTTCAAAAAAAGAATTGCTACTTAAAAAAAAACCACTACTTTTCAAAAAAGAATTCGCTACTTTTGTCAAAAGAATCACTACTTTTTCAAAAATTGCTACTTTTAGAAAAAAAAAATTCGCTACTTTCAAAAAAATCGCTACTTTTCAAAAAAGAATCACTACTTTTTTCCAAAGAAACTGCTAAATTTCAAAAAAGAATTGTTACTTTTTTTGAAAGAAATTGGCTCACTTTTTCAAAAAAAAATCGTTACTTTTTCGATAAAGAATCGCTACTTTTTTGATAAAGAATACGCTACTTTTCAAAAAAAATCGCTACTTTCAAAAAAGTAATTTGTTACTTTTCAAAAAAGAATCATTACTTTTTTGAAAAAGAATTGGCTACTTTAAAAAAAAATTGCTACTTTTTAAAAATTATTTTGAAAAAAGGAAAGCATTTATTCAAAATGCAAAACATTCAAAAACTACAATTTACAATCAAAAAACTATTTTTCAAAAAGAAACTGTGACATCTTTTCAAAAGAGTTAAATATATACATTAATACATATATTTAGAAAAAAAAAATCAATCGCTTTTTAAAATAATTGATGGATTTGCATTCCCAGGCCATGAAGGCTTGAGAATCAGTGGCAAAGCAATTTTCCTTTGCATGAGTCAATACATGTCAACACCCTGTTCAGAACCCTGAGAGACACGAGCCCAGCACAGGATAAACACACTCACCCAGCCTAAGTCCTGGAACGCACTGGGCTGTAACAGGACACACAGATGAGATCTGTGCTGTGTTCAGAAGCCCAGTGTTAGCTCTTCCTGTTGAATGAATCATTGATAAAGCAGGTGTGGCCCATCCTCATTGAGGGGGAAGTGGCAGGTATTGGGGGCCATGCCAAGTCATTCAGAAGATGTCCTCTCAACTGATCTCAGAGATTAGAAGAAGCTCAGATTCCCTCCATTTCAGGATGATTATTGTACACACAAACAATGGTAGCCATGGCAGTGTGGGGATTTCTTGATTTATGTCACCAGAGAGAAGTCTGGAGTTCCTGACATGTCTGAATAAATGATTCATGTGACACTGAAAACTGAGGAGTAAATGGCTGCTGAAAATTCAGCTTTATCACAGGAATAAAATACACCGAGCAAAATGATAAACGCAACACTTTTGTGATTTTTCCCCATTTTTCATGAGCTGAACTTAAAGATCTAGACTTTTCTCTCAAATATTGTTCACAAATCTTTCTAAATGTGTGTTACTGTGCATTCACACCAGACACGAATAGCATGTCAAATTCACGCTCACCGCGTCTGAGTTATAAACTTGAACACTTAGAATCCATTTACGCGTCCAAGAAGCAAAATTTTCAGGACTGGAACCTGTTGGCGGACATCTTTTTTGTGTTGATTGAGCATTCATCGAGAGAGTCACCGCTCTGTATTTGCTCTGGAGAGCAGATCAGCAGCATGGGGATCATCGCGCCATATTTGTGTCAACCGGATCCTTCGCGCGAAACCGTTTGGCAAGTTTCACAATTTGCAAAAATGGGGACAAAAATAATCCATCCACCTCACAGCATTTATAAGTGTACATAAAATATATTTAAAAAAACATTTATTTAAATTGTAATAATATAGCAGAATATGACTGTTTTACTGTCATTTTAATCAAATAAATTCAGACTTATTTTAGAAACTTAAACAGAAATTTACCCCAAACCTAATTTAATAAGTTATATTTTATCATTTATTAAAACTGATATTTAATGTTTGTCAGGTAACCGAAACATAATATATTTTAATCTGCACTCTGAGTGTAAAACAGAGTGTAAATGTAAAATATTGTTTAACTGTAAAATCTGCCATTTAGTTCCCGTACTGAGGTACAGGGAACATTTTCCATTCCAGGGGAAAACTGTAAAAGATCTATAATAAAATAGATCTTAATAATGAAAAAAAAGATCTTAATAAAATAGAAACATTAAAACTTTACAGAAATGACTCAATTCGGACACCTCATTTCAAATACAAGTAATGCTATCCTCTAGACAGGACGAAGCATCAGTCAACACATGCAGCTTTCAGCAGAGGTGCTACTCGCTTTGCACTCAACATTTACATTCACACTTCCAGCTGTGTTTCCTGTCCAAATGTGCCACACCTCTGCAGCAAGAACTTGAGCCCATTTCATTTGTGAAATATTAACTGTGCCGTTTCCTAGTCTTAAAAAAATATATTTTCACTGCACATAGAAAATAGACCCATCCCCATCTCCTATGGACATGAATTGCCTTCTCATTACACCAAACACCTTGGGTTAAATGTTCAGTTGAGACAAAAGTAAAAGCAGTACTAAAACACTCAGGAATAAACCATTGAGTGTTAACGTATATCATCACATCTGAAACATTAGACTACTACAGACATGGAGATTCTCTGCTATCTCAGACATCAGCCCTGAATACAAAGTTGAGGATGACTGTCCTCACTAATCTTCACAGTTGCCAATGAAAACACAGTGTGAGACAACAGGTCTTCGCAGGCCCGCTGTGCAGCAAAACTGGGTTCACACATAAATAAATAAATGATGGCAATACCGCAGTGATGTTAAAGTGCGGATTATTGACAGTCCTTGAGGGGGAAACAGTCAGGAAAAAATACCAAATCTATATACAAAAGTAACAAAGAAAACAAAAATTGCACAAAAAAGAACAAAGAAAAGATATATCTAGATAAGAGATATGTATCTATACACACGCAAACTTCGTCAGAGGTTAAGAATTGCTCACGGCACCACAATTGCACGCTCACTCGCCATAGTTTGGATGAAAACTAAATCATGAAAACTGTGAATGACAACAAATCACATTGGACTTTAAGCATGCTTGGCATTCAATGACACAAAGATAAATGATAATGTCTCTCAGAGGATCTTTTGTCCCAGCTCATCCACGGCTGATCAATTTGACCCTGTTGAACTATGTTACTGCTAGTTCATGTATTCTGAATGGTTTCTAGACAGAGACTGTAATAACTCAGCAGGGGGTATGGCTGCCTAGAAAGCATGACCTGCAGAGAATATTTTGTGTTCAGATATCTATTATTTCTAATATACAGTAAAATTAGCCTACTGTATGCATTTAATTATTTTACTCAGGATTTTATTTTTTTAAATAATGTGATCATTATGCCTATTAGCCTACTTATTATTTTAAATAAAACAAATTATGTTTAATGTTTTTCCAGGTAACATTTTAAATAAAACAAATTATATTTAATGTTTTTCCAGCTAACGAATATAGTTTGTTTGCTGTATAGATGTGTTTAATAACTGTGCTTTTCGATTAAGCACTTACAGAAGAGATTCGCGGAATGATGACCTGTGAAGGGCTTATCTATGAATAATGCACAACGGTGCCGTTAGAGATCTCTCGCGCATGCGTACACTTCTCCACTGTTCTGAACACAGGTGCGCGCATTCACCTGTCAACGGTGCACAGACTGAACATATGTGCGCGAGCGCTTCATGCGAATGACATTCAAACACACGGTGAGTTTAGAACGTTCTTTATTTGAACTCATAGCCTATATAAAGATGTTTACAGATTATCTTGCTCGAGTTAATTGGTCGGTTTGATTTTCTCTTTGATTTGGCGCATTTTGGACATGATATTAGGCTATAAAACGATGCCATGCAAATTAATGTTCTGTGACGATGTTTAATTTGAATTTACACAGCAGCGACTTACAATTAGGCTTTCAGCACTTAACAGATTAAATTATCAAGATACACAAATTAATAAAATATTACATTTAAGAGCTTTAAACATTACTTTCACTGGTGTCTTATGACCCTCGATTAACTTTTCCTTCATAAAAAAGGTTCCCTTCATCTCAGTGGAATAAGATTGTGTGACTATTCATACATTATCTATCTACACACACACAAAAAAAAAAACTGGGCTTGAATCGGTTGTTCTGAAGGTATTCATAAAAAAAAAAAAATTTACACCTCTGGTCTTTGGGTCACACATTGTGACCCCACATTATGATTGGGAAATGTAAAAGAAAAAAAAAAAACTAATTATATTTTCTACATGTGTCAAAAAAAAAAAAAAATCCTGCATAAATCTGAACATTTTTACACAGAAATGAAGTTCGGTGCATAAACGCAATGTATAATAAAAAAAAAATATTTTGGTGTAGTTGAGGAATTGTGTGGTATATGGATACAAAAGTACTTTATATCTCCAAAAATACAGCATTAATGAATAGATGAGCAGTAAACAAAAAAAGATATATTATTTTTATGATTAATACACGTTTCATTTGCTCTATTTCACATTTTCACTTCAACTATTTAATGCAGTATGATGTTAAGGCAAGATGTTCAGACATTCCAAAGCAGATTCTGTTCTATTTTCCAGGGAAAAGGTGGCTAGTTGGTTAACACATGGAGCTAATTGGATCTACCCAGATGGCCACCTATGCTCTGGCCCAAAACCAGACACTTCCTGCCGGCTATATCCACCACAGCATCCAGTTATAGGAGCCATCAGCCAGCCCTTACCATCAACCAGAATTCAAACATGCCTTGGAGGACTAATTCTTACTTTAGAAGTGGCAGCGCAATCCCGACCGTATCAGCACTGCAAAGAGAAAACCTGGACTTAGTCCGGGCCAAAACCATGTTCTACCCCTCCAACAGGACGGCTCTCAGTTCACGATACATGCCTGAGGACTGGTACAAGTCTAACCAGAGTAACTACAGGGAGTCAGAGTCGTCCCGGAACAGTGCCGAAAGGCTTCGGAGAGACACAATGCGACTGATTCAGGATAAGGACCAGCTGACTCGCAGGACTCAGGACTCCACCAGCAAGAACATTGGAGAAAGACTGAACGACATCAGCTTCTGGAGGTCTGAGCTCAATCATGAGATAGACAACATGGTGACAGAGATATCAGTACTGATGGATGTGAAAAGAAGGCTGGAAAGAGCACTAGCTGAGACAGAAGGGCCACTGCAGGTGATATATTTATATAGTTTACTACATTAATTTAGTGTGATTAATCTGCAGCAGCATGCAAACATCACATTTGCACATTTCGCCTCTATTGGAAAGCAGCACGGGACAGCTCCAGTGGTCTGTAGTCAGTTACACACCTAATTTGGGTCATGGTGATAGCTGAAGACCCAGTAACTAGAAAAGCCCACAGTAGAGTTTCAGGTGACCCATTGTCAGAAACCACTTGGTAACAGAACCTATATGGGTGTAAGATATACACACTCAATCACACTGAGCTCTAGCTCTACAATGACCTCAATGTGTTCCACCTCTGTCTTTACAGAGTTACCCATCTGAGTCACAGTAAGAGACTGTTTCCATAGAGACCACACCAAAACATGGTGACTACTACTGCTGTGCTGGATGAGTTCCAAATTAGTGTAGAGTCACTGCCGGCACCTCGCAGGACTGACCACGAGAATGAGCACAAGATGTTTCCATAGTGACGCGATTGCTTACTAGAGCTTCCTTTGTCACATTTTGAGTGAGGGAGGTGTATTACGTTATATCCTGTCATTATTAAAACTACATTTGGTATTTGGCGCTGTTATATCTAGTTCTGAACTCTGTAAAAAAAATTATGTGTGTGTCTATATCTATCTATCTATCTATCTATCTATCTATCTATCTATCTATCTATCTATCTATCTATCTATCTATCTATCTATCTATCTATCTATCTATCTATCTATATATATATATATATATATATATATATATATATATAAAATATTGAAATATCTACATTAATTAATTACTTTCCTCTCCAGGTGTCTCAAGAATGTTTGTTCCACAGGGAGAAACGGATGTCCATTGATCTGGTTCATGATGATGTAGAGAAAGATTTGATTAAGGTGAGGTCACCCGAGACTTTATATAAACACAAAAAACAAGCTCAAATATTGGTAATGAATCAAAGATTTCGAGGAGCTTTCTTAAAAGGTTTGTTCACCCAAAAATGAAAAATCTGTCAGTATTTACTCACTCTCATGTTGTTCCAACCCCGTAAGACCTTAGTTTATCTTCGAAACACAAATTAAGATGTTTTTGATTAAATCTGAGAGCTGGATCACTCATACTAGTCCATAGGCTTCTTGAAGAATTGAAACTTGCTGGCCTCGAAAAGTTATTAAAGACATCGTTAAAATAGTCCAAGGAACTTCAGTGGCTCAATCAAACGTTGAGAACACTTTTGTGCGCAAAAAACAACAAAAATAACAACTTTATTTCAATTCATTTACTTCTCTCTCTGCCTCGAGTCAGATTTCTAGTTTAACAGCGTATGATCTGTTGTTGTAAGTCACATGCATCACACACGACCAGCGTCGGCCAACATTGAGCCTACGTGTGACGTAGCTTTACGCTATCACACTACGTTAACTGACTAGAGGCTCATGGAGAAGGAAGTGAATAGTTGAAATAAAGTCATTATTTTTATTTGTTTTTGCGCACAAAAGTATTTCCGTCGCTTCATAAAATTTAAGATTGAGCCACTGTAGTCACTTGGACTATTTTAACGATGTCTTTAATAACTTTTCAAGGCCGGCAAGTTTCAATTCCTTTAAGAATCCTATGGACTAGTATGCAGGAGTGATCCAGCGCTCAGATTTAATCAAAAATATCTTAATTTGTGTTCCGAAGATGAACAAAAGTCTTAAGGGTTGGAACAATATGAGGGTGAGTAAATACTGACAGAATTTAAATTTTTGGGTGAACTATCCCTTTAAAGGTCAGAAAATGGGAACTAATATTTGTTGTAATTTCTTATTCACCATAATAGAAGTTTACTATGTTAACTATGACTTCTGCTTCTAAAAAACACCAAAATGTGAAAAATGGGTACATTGAGCATTATGAGGTCAAAATAGATCAATCCATTAACTCATAGAAAAAAAAGTTGTAACTTCTATTTCAAATTTTGCCTTTTTTTGCAGGAAGTGGAGGTGATTAAGTCATGTCAGGAGAGAATGAGGCGACATTTAGAGCGAGCTATTGCTCAACTAGCGTGAGTCTCTAAATAACCATTAAATTTCGTTTTCAATTTTAAATGACATACTTATAGTTTGAAAATGATCACGCCGTCATTGAAACACAATGCATGTGGTTATACTATAATACCCTCAGGTCGAATCGTGCAGCACAGCACGAGCTGGAGAGAGATTTGAGTGACAAGGTAACAGCTCAGAGAATCGATGACAGGTGTCACCATCTCAGGAACACCTCTGATGGAATCAGCTACTATAGAGGAATCGATCGCCTGGACCCATCGTGAGCTTTATATTATTAAAAAAACAACAATGAAGTCCAATGAATGATATGAGTCAATATTAATTTCTTCATGGTCTCAACAGTATCAGTCTTCCAGAATCCTGGTCGAAGTTCACCGACGACAACATCCTGCATTCTCAGAGCCAACGCGCCGCATCTCACAAACTCCGTGAGGAGATTGAGATTCTGCTCAATGCCACTTCAAACGAGATGTGGAACCAGTTTAACGCCGTAAACGTGTCATTCACCAACCGTATCTCTGAGACGGCAGACACCAAGAACAGTCTGCAAACTCACCTGGCCAAGGTGATTACGTCATTACCTTTAACCGCTCATTTTGGTCCTAGTTCTAGTCAAATCAAGTGAAAATTGGCTTATAAATCAAGTCTTTAGTAGTTAGATTTGATTTGACCTTATCTCAAAAGCAATGCATTATAGTAAATATAAGTAGGAGTTACTGGAAACTGGAATAACAGTAGTATTCTTCTCATAGTAGTATTGTTTGAACTACTGCTTAATAATACTACTTCCTCCTCCCTTACTTCACTTTGACTGGATAGGACCCAAAGTAAACCGCCTTTTCCTTGCTTGCTTGTATATGCTGTAAAATGTAGACGGGAAGCTCTGGAATCTAGTGTAGATGAAGTTAATGAAGGACATGAAGAAGCTCTGTCAGCTGTCCATAATGTTCAAGCTCTTGACGGCTATAATCAGAGGTATAAGTTAACCAATAAACAACTAACATCATTTATGATGGTGATTGGTCAAAATGAGATTACTTCAAAATGTCTTCGTGAGGGAGTGTGTAAGATGTCTCTGTAACTAGACACTTGATCCTGAATAATTTTTATGACCATTATGTATTTATGTGGATAACAGGGGCCTACAGAACTAAGTCCTTTCAGACATTTTGAAGTTAATTTAACATTGGTTATAACTTTCTAATTGCCATGCTTAAATGTTAATTTACTTACAATAATACAATTGGCAAATAATTAGTAAGCAAGGTAATTTGTAGAATTACATTTTCTGCAAAGAATAAATTAAATAAGGTTTTGTGGCATTTTGAATTATTTTAAGTAATTTACAAATTAAATTGAAAAATAAATAAAAAGCCAATTTTGTCCTGCTTACCCTGAGGTTAAATTTCTGCTCTCTCCGCCTTGTCCTGGGATGGCTGTGTGGCTGGGTGGGAACGGAAATTTGCCCAGAAGAGAGCAATTCTATCCTAATTTCAGATTAAAGTGCTTTAGACCGTCAATTGTGATGTACAGTAGAAGTAAGTGTCCCTGACTGGACAGTTTTACCTTTGAGAAGGGTCAAGAAGTCAGACACAGAGAATAAGTGACTTTGTCACTTATTCAATCAACTCTTGTTCTCTCTCTTGCTTTCTTGTTTCCACATACAGACTCTTCAGGAAATCTTTCAGACTGAGATGCTGATTGAAGCTTTAAAAAAGGCAATCCGAGACAAAGAGAACCCACTTAAAGTGGCCCAAACCCGCCTGGAAGAGAGGACTCAGCAGACCAACGTTCGAACTCTGCAGAGACAACCCTCACCATAGGTAAGTCAATAAAAACAAGCAAATGATATGTGTTATGCATCAGAGAAAAGGTCTTGATACATACACAGACAACTTATGGTTTGTAAAAGCAAAAAGCTCTGTTCTCCTTGTCTTTGCCTTGGTCTCAGGTTGATTACAGAAGTGAGGGAGATTGAGGACACCATTCATAAGCTGAACCAGAGATTGATGGAGGCCGAGAACACCCTGCAGACCCTGGTGAAGACGAAAGTTTCTCTGGAGCATGACCTGTCTATCAAGGCCAACTCTCTGTTCCTGGATCAGGAAAAATGCATGAGCATGAGGAAGAGCTTTCCCAGCACTCTCTCGTCTAGTCGGATACACCTAGATCCTCCAGAACCTTCTCTAGAAGCTGCTTGACCATTAGATCAAAATGTTGATGTTTAAAACAAACTACAAGGTTAGTGTCAGAGCAGGTTGACAGCTTATACATAGTCCTCTTAATTAAGTGGATTGATATCTTATACCTTACTATTACTGCTTCACTTACCATTAGGTTAAACACTCTATAATGATTAGGGGCTTTCGCACTGGAGGAACCTTTTCATAGTTCCCAAGGAACTATTGGCGGAAGTACCGGGTTTTTGGCATGTTCGAATCCAACCGCAGGAACTAAAGAATGATTTTAGTTCTAGAAACTCCTTTTGGAGGAACTAATTTATCTCCTACTTCAGAGTAATCTAATGGTGCATTCAAGTCATCTTGTAAAGATCGTCTACGAGTCTAATGGCACATAAACGCTGCCAGAATGTCTTAAATACGAGTGGGAAGCTCAGGATTTTCTTTTGAACCCTCGATCTTTACGAGTTGGTAAAGTAATTAGGTATTTAGCAGTGATTTTGCACAGAATAAGATGGCATTACAATATAACAATATACAATAAAGTTTGCTGTGGATTCATAAATTAATTAAAAGCATAAAAAACTAAAGTACCAATTTCTTTGTTCTTGTTCATCGAGTTTAAGAACCTTGCTGTATTTTTTGAGTAATTAAGAGAAAGTACACACACAGCCATCTTACTCCGACAAAATGTGACTTTTTGTCGCATTTATATGCAGAGGCGTTTGAAGACTCCTAACTTTACATTTGAGGCGTTTGAAGACTCCATTTGTCCATTATTTACTTCTAAAGAACCATGACAATGTATAAATTGCTCCATTACCTTACAAGTAGCTTATGGTGTGGCCCCGTATAAGGAACGAAAAATCCCCCCCCCCCCCCAAAAAAACCAAGCTAAAAATGGCCTTCACTTGTCTCAACTGAGTTCCAATGAGATGGCTCTGTCCAATTCTTATGGGAGGACCATATTCCCAAAACGCACCATATCCCGCCACAAACTAACAGTGACGTAAGTGTACACTGATTGGTCAGAACGCATGCGAAAGAACCAGCACCCGCCATTTTTTTAAAAGCCATGTAAACAAACACAGATTATTAAAGCATATATTTACTCCACAAACAAACTCCATGAACGTGGAAACAGTGATAGTTGGGCCTCTTAAACTTTATGCTAAGGAGAAAATACAACACAACTTATGTAACTTAGTATTTCTGCTCATCAAACAACATCAGACATCAACCACATGGCAAATGCTAATAACTTTTCATATAGCTAGTGTCTACTTTCTTAGTTCACGATCTGTCTAACACGTTATTCAGATAGAACTGTTATACAAATGAACACTGGGCATGTGAGAACTGTGTGCTCCGTCAAAATAAAGGTCCGCCTCGCCATCAAAATAAAAGTCACAACAACAAGCGTGGCTTTCGTCACTTCAGAGTTCCTACTGAAGGTGCGAACGCAAAACGAAATGTTCCTAGGTTAACCAACTGGTGCGAAAGCCCTATGGGCTCTATGCACAACTGCACTACTTCCTGAACTTCAGCCAGCTCATTGTTTCCTGTTTGCCATTATTGGACAATTTGATTAATTCAGGTGTGCTTGACCTCAGTAGTCACGGCAACAATAATCAGACACACCTGAATTAATCAATGTGTCCAATAATGCCAGACAGGAAACAAGAAGCTGGCTGAAGTTCAGGAAGTAGGGGAGCTGTGCATAGAGCCCATTGTAATGATTGGAAATGATCGTCTCTTGTAGCCTACTTTGACTGTCAGGATTTAAATAATCAATTATAATCCCTGAACTGCTAGAAAAATTTTAAAATTGCCCTTTAGTGAAGTATTTGCACTAATCGATATTATATTTAGGCCTACCATGCATAAAGCCTCAAGTCGATTCATGGAAATGAAGTTTAGAGGAAAAAATTGTTCCTAAAAAATAAATAAATCAATAAAAAGATTGTGTTCTTTAAAAATCACTGGCCATTAGGGGGAAATAAAGTAATTTGAGCAGCGAGTGCACCTTAATCCGATTCATGCTGATCCTAGTTAGTCCTATTAGAAAACATTAAAAAAATAATAATAATGCAAAGCCAAGTTCATCAGTTATCTGAGCTCCAGACATCTGTTGAACTGAGGTCTGATTTCTACACCAGTGTGACATGATTCTAACAGTTTGCAGACAGTGGACACGACACCTTGCTTTTGTTTGTTTAGTTCAGAGGTCCACTTAAAGGCTGTCTTTCTACACACTTCCCTGAGTTTACCAAAGCACAGAGGTGTAGTTCTCATGTTCTTTTGAAGAACAAACACACACTTCAGAAACAGATGTCACAGGCAAGCAGACTCATTGTTAAATATACACACAGCATCTGGGTTTATTGATTCAGAGGGTGAGTGGGTTTTCTCCTGTATACAACACATTGGTGTTCTGCTCAGACACTTCAAACTCTACATATAAATCAAAGTCTGCTCTGTAGTCTAAATGTTTTACAGTACACAGTGAACTTGACATTAACAGGTTCATCCCTAAGAACAATGTGTTATGTGCTTTTTGACAACATAAACACAGAGCAAAGGAGACATAGTGCAAATCAATGTTATTTTAGTTACAGTTCAGTAGAGTATCTATTTTTCTCTGATCTTTCTCCTAAAAATAAACACAAATTTGCTTAAAGATTCATTTAATTGATCAAACGTGCCAGTAAAGACATTTCCAGTGTTACACTCTAAAAAATGCTGGGTTGTTTCAACCCAAATTTGGGCAAAATATGGACAAACCCAAATGTTTGGGTTAAAAAAGAAGTAAAAAAAAAAAAAAAAGTTGAAAGTGAAAGTTAAAGTTGGGTTAAAATTTTAAATGACATTTATAATCCAACATTTGGGTTTGTCCATATTTTTAAAAAATATATTATTTTACCATATTATTTTAAATTTGGGTTGAAACAACCCAGCGTTGTTTAGCGTGAATGAAACTTTTCTTAAAAAAAAAAAAAAGAAACATTATAATCATCAAATAATCGTGAAAAAAGCAGAACTGCTTCCTAAAGCTATATATTGTAAGTATATTTTTACCACAAATTAAAAATGTGTTCTTGTTTTAGTAAATCGTGGCCATGTTGAACTTATTTGTTAGCTTGTTTTGATTGAACTAAAAAAGGGATCAAATTAGTATAACATGGCCATGATTTAGTAAATCAAGGGAACAAATGATTACATTGTGCACACAATTTACTTTACAAGGGATAGAATTAGTCATATGTATTAGGAAGTCAACTAATTGCTTATACATTTTTCTATAGTTTTCAACATTGAAAATAATAATAATAAAAAAAATTCTTTAGCACTAAATTAGAATATTAAAATGCTTTGCCATTACATTTAAACTGACATCAACAGCCTCTCTTGAGCAACCCCATGCAAATGCCTTGCTTTGAAACACTATTTTGACAGACCTTCTGAACCCTCAATCTTCTGGTTCCCAAATTACATCTAACACCACATCTTGTCAGCTTTCCCGTTCAGTGACTGATCTCTTATCTGCTGCTAAGTAAATATTACAATCCCCAGTTCTCTCTTCTTTTCAGGTTTCTTATCATGGCTGTGAGAGCCTTCCTAACTATATCGGTACACAGTGGTCCTCAGAGTCTCAGATGTTTGCTACAATCATTAGACAGGAGCAATATTGTTTTCCAGACTTCTGAATAAGAGCTCCATTTCAGGGCCTGATCCAAATAACCAACCTTGACCTTTTAAACATTGCAGGAATGTGTTGCATAAGACAAATATGACTCTGTTTGATCGGATGTTGACATAAAAGGGAGATTCTGGAGACCTTAGAATGCGTTACTTACTGCTAAATGGTTTGGCAAATTTTTCATAGATAACATAATTTGCTTTTCAGGATTTATGGAACTTCATACAGAGTTATGAGAAGGTTGTAAAACCTGCTCGCCAGTTTTTAATGTCCGCTTGGCTTCATTCGTAACCTTACTCTCACATCTGAAGTGTGGTTCTCATGGTTTCCGGCAAAGAAAACATACAGATAAAACATTAGAGTGGGCCCTGCCAGCCCAGGAGAGTCATCCGGTGGCCAGCTGTGCCTGATATTTAAGTTGGATCCCACGGTTCTCTTCTCATTGAGTTTTACACACAGACCACCACTTTAGATCATGATATCTGCCAGCAGTACAGTCTAGCTGTATTCATGTATCAGTTGGAATCTCAGTGTGGTCCAAACACAGCTGGACACTGATGAAAAGGTGCAAACGTTCACTTTGCAAAGAGTTTACAATCTTGACAGTCGCCCAGGTCAATAAATATACCACAGAACTGTGTTTGTGACTCTTCATGACTACGATAACGATTCTGATACCATTAAGGCCAGTTCACACCGGAACGAATTTCGCCCGCATTATTCGCCGACGTTTAACGCCTTGTTACTAAACAATGGGCGCCAATGTGAGTATGCGTAAAACGGCGCGTGTAAAAGTTTTTAAAAAACGCCTCAGGTTAGTTTTTTTAGTTTGACACGCCGCGTCAAAAACTATCCGACCAATGAGATTGGCGCTTTTGCTCACGTGTTTGAAGCTTCTTTTGCAAAGAAGATTGCTAATAATTTACTCACCCCCATGTCATCAAAGATGTCCATGTATTTCTTTCTTCAGTCGAAAGAAATTAAGGTTTTTGATGAAAACATTCCAGGATTTTCTCCATATAATGGACTTCATTGGGAACCAAACAGTTCAAGGTCAAAATGACAGTTTCAGTGCAGCTTCAAAGGGCTTTAAATGACACCAGACGATGAATAAGGGTCTTATCTAGCGAAATGATCGGTCATTTAAAAAATAAATAAAAAACTTTAAGTTTTATAAGCACAAATGCTCGCCTTGCTCAGTTCTGTGATGAGTATTTGTGACTCTCCTGTTCGAACTCGTTCATCAAAATGAACAAATCTTTTTCGAGTCATGACTCGATGGGTCCTAGATAAGACCCTTATTCATCGTCTGGTGTCGTTTAAAGCCCTTTGAAGCTGCACTGAAACTCATGATGACCTTGAACCATTTGGTTCCCAATGAAGTCCATTATATGGAGAAAATCCTGGAATTTCTTTTCGACTGAAGAAAGAAAGACATGGACATCTTGAATGACATGGGGGTGAGTAAATTATCAGCAAAAGTTTTTTTAAAGTGAACTACTCCTTTAACCCGTATATCACTATAATTTTGTAGTGTTCTTTTCAAAACCACCATTAAAACTATTTGGTTGTATCAATAAAGAAACAATTAAACAATATCAATACTTCAATCAGTAATGTAGCAACTGTAGTTTTGAGTAGAAAGTATTTCTGACCGTGAGGACAAGGAAGATGTTTCCATTCCCAATTATCACTCCCCTGACATATCTATCCTCCCTTCTCTCCATTCCAGAAAGCAATGCAGACTCACCCACTCATTCTGAAACAGCCTCTACCATTGTGTATTTCACATTACCGAGCTCTTAAAATCTCTCAGCATTACATAATTAGAGTTACTGACAGAGGAGAGGCTCTCTGGTTCCACCTTCTCTCTTTTTCACTCTTCTACTTTGCATCTAAGTCAAGACCACATACCTCAAGACCAAACTTTAGCTGGGGACGTGCATGCTCTTCTCTCCTCAACAAAACATATGATTCAGTGGACACAAAAATAACTGGCTTTTGCCCTCTCCTCTTAACCCTGTCCTCAGAGAATGTACTCGGGAATCTTCACAGTCTTGACATATTCAGCCTTTATTTTTAACATCCAGCCAGCAAGCCAACTCTTCTCATTAGTCCTCTAGAACTCTCTGTAGAGACGTACGATTACACAGGGATTACAGTATCCTCTTTCATATCAATGTTTTATCATTGATGATTTGGTGTTGCTGAGAAAACTGTAAAATGCCAATTTTATTTAAAGAACTTTAACTCACTCACAGCACCACATCTGAATGCATTTATATGAAATGCATTTAAAATGCATTACTACAAAAAAAAAAATTTACCATGGTCTTTGGACACCATACCATAACATAATAATGGTACTTATTAAATACTTTGGAGAACCATATAAATACCATGGTAAATAAATATGGTAATCATTCAGCACCATGGTTTATCTAAACATAGACTTTTTGTGACGCTGCTTTAAAACAATATTGTAAAAAAAACACGCTGAAATTGAAATAGCTACCATAACTGTAACATGGTACTTCCTATACCATTAAAATGTTACAAACTTTTTGTATTCGCTGTTATTTTACATTTCTATTTATCAAAGATTGAAAAAAAATTATCAAATGCAAAAAGAAATATTTTTTGAGCACAAAATCAGCATATTAGATTGATTTCTGAACAACGGCGTGTACATACACGCGGACATTAATGGCGTAGACATACACGCATACATGCGGATACACGCGCATAGCTTAGACGAACACGCCACTTGACTTGAAAGTGGCGTGTGTGTTTACGCAAAAGTCATGATGTCATGTTGAGGATCATGTGACTGGCTTAAAGATGCTGAAAATTCAGTTTTGCCATCACGGAAAAATTCTGTTTTAAAATATTTTAAAATAGAAAATATATATTTTAAATTGTAATCATATTTCACAAAATTACATAAGGCATTTATTCCTCCATAAATATTTGATAACTTATATTACTTTCCTTACCGACTTATTGAATGGCGGTGTAAATCGGAGGTCATTCCCTAAAAACAGCACAAAATGATAAGTGCATTGTGCTTAAAGTTCTGCAAATAAATATACAGGCTCTTCTATTGTCAAATCTATCTATTAAACTTGATGCCACAGTAACAGTGGTGCCAGTCTATGACACAATACAATATATTTCAGGTGCATCCAATAATGATAATGACCTCAGGGTTGAATGAGCGCAGGGCTGAAGTAAAGGATGTATTCTGTGTCAGGAAATAGTTCACATTCTACAACAATATAGCTGTACAGGGAACAATGAGAAAGGAGAAAGTTTTCCTTGAAATGGAGGCCCTCAAACCACAAAATTAGTCATTTGTAACAGGAAATCTGAAGTAGACAAGATATGCAGACGCAACTGCCCTGTTTAACTGGCAGTTAGACCACAACGGGTAGAAAGGGAATCCCTGCCATTCATGATTATGTGACCACAAACTTCTTCATTCAAATGAAGCTGTACATTGTTTTCAACCTTCTAGCACTCACTCTCACACATACACACACAATAATAAATAACAAACACTATAGCCTCCCAGCTAAAAAAAAAATTCAGATTCAAAATTCAATTTCAATTAAGTTATTAAAAGTTTTAATAACTTAAAGGAGAACTCCGGTCAATTTTAACACTGAGCTCATTTGTTTATATTTGGAGTGCTGACAGTACAGACAAAAACAAAAAAAAAAAACACAAAAATCGGTGTTGCCTACACTGTGTTATTGTCCTTTAAAATACGTACCCTGTTGACTTTAATGGGGCATTAAACCGGATTTATAGCCTCTTAACATCCTTGATTTGTCATTACAAGTGCACAGCCATGTAAGTCGTGTTATAAAGAGTGACCACGGTCAATCTGACTGCAGTAGATGTGAAAGATATTAATAAAAATGATGTTAATTCAGCTAGCAAACGTACCTCTATTTGCTTTCCTGTTTACGGTTCGAAGCCCACAGTAGTCTATTGTCGAGTTCACGCGCGTGTGTACCATAGAGTGTTTAAAAAAAATGGTGTGTACTATAAACACAACGGTGGACGTTTTAATTTAAAACATAGTTTCTTAATGTTCTCTGAATGTTCAAAACATCCACTTAAGGGCACTATTGTGTTCACAACTGTGCAAATGAACAAATTGAGCAAATTGAGAATGAGGAATCACGTGCCGATTTCGGGCGGGTCTGAGCCGGTCGGGCATGATGGTGGGAGACGCGATCGGTTACCAGCGGCAACCATAGACAGTAACGCCTTTAGAAGGTATGACGGCGTAAAGTTAGGATTATAACGTAAGACTATAGAAACAAGACATTAGCCTCAGTAAAGTTAGTTTCATTCATTGAGAGAAAATGTGCGCCTTTGGGGTTTGTAGTCTTTGTAATTACGTATTTTCACAGTCTTATAGCGCAACGGTTTCAGATCAAACTTCGATTTTCTTTACTTTAAAATATATCTTTTAAATTGACAAACATCCTATGTGCAATTCAGGGCACAATTCAAACGAGATCAAAATATTTGTTGTCTCTCGCCATTGACTACCATGCAATATTTTTCCGAAATAAGATCCCATGGTGGTCGACCGAAAGGGGAGGGACTTAGGCTCTCTAACCCATTTGAGCATATAATATTATTAGAGACTTTGAAAACGTTCTATTACGCTTACAGGAAGAATGTTTGTTCATAACTTTTAAGGGAGAACCTTCTTAAAATGTTCTCCTTTAGCTTGGCCGGAGACAAAAGTCAACAGAAATATCTACTGGAAGTCTGAGGGCTCCATCTGATTGATCGGTTAAATGATCATATCGACAGCCAGAGGAAAGAAAAGGAAGCTAAATTTCCAGACTCTGTCTCTCCTATCTTCTCTGTCTCCTGCTGAATCATGCTGTGGGATGATTCAAGAGTCCATTCTCTTCTTTTGTACCAGCCACTGGTGTTTATTTATGGCTTCGTCTCCAGGGAAACTGCAGGAAATGTGACACACAACATCAGAATGGAACTAGGGGAAGTGAGATTCAGAGGCCAGATCAACAAAGAATATAAGTCTATATGCTTGTGTTGGGCTGGTGGATCAATTTGTACACCGTACTGTATGTGTGAGCTTAGTGCTCATAATGAAAACATGATGACAGGTCTGAATGAGTATAATAGTAGCCAAACATCTGTGGAGTCCTTGAAAGTCCTTTATTTACTCTCATCCCTCGAGTCATAAAAGGGATCAGTTGTTTTTATTCCCACAGACAGTCTGCTCGATGTTGTTTTATCATGCACACTTTCTTTAGCCGCTTTCTGCTCATGTTTATTCCCTGGATCTGAGTATGACTCATTTTACTACAAAATCCACTCGGGTGTGAAGTTAATGACCCTAATGAGTTTCCTGTTATTTTACGGATAAGTCCCTCACTTTAATTTTTTTTAAATAAAATCTCATACCAGATATGAGGATTAATGGGAAAGTAGAGTGGTGCCGGTTTGACGTCAAAACCTGGAAGATTAATTCGTCGCTGATTCCTTTGAGATTTTTATTTTGGGTTTTATAATGGTGTTTTTTTTCTATTTATGAGTAAAATAAACCCTGTGGTAAACATAACTTGACAATACGTTTTCTTCAATTTACACTGCACACACTCACACCCCAAGCTGTCTTATCTAGTTACTGTTATTTAAAAACATATATTTTCAAAAATGAATATAACTGCTTCAAAATTCACGTTTTCAAGATGAGTGTGTGTAATTTACACTGTAGATTTACACAAAACGTCAGAGTAGATTTCATCACAGCAGAAAAGTCATGAATGATACCTTTATTAAGGTAAAAACTATAAGCAAAATAATCATTCAGACCAATATCTTAACAAAAACTGGACAAGTAATATTGCTAAGTGGTTTCATAAAGTCTTTATGATGTCCTGTTCCTTTGAAATGGCTTGTGTCCTTCAAAACATGATGTCTAACTAGACCCATTATCCAGAGTGAAATCAATGTCACACGTGGCCTCACGGGATTTATTTTGTTCTGTTTCCTTTGCTATGCACTAAGAGGCTTTCGGTTCCAACTTGAGCTGTTGCAGGGCATGACAAGTTTCTCTAAACTATAATAAATTATTGGGCATATCTGTCCTTGGGTTTGTATAGGCTTGTATACAGAGAATCAAGTACTTTTATCATGGACACAACACAATGTTGTTGGTCTCCAATCGCCAAAGATTTAGAGTCAAGGAGTCAAAACCACTTTACAAACCCAAACATGTCCGATAAGTCCTGGATAAATCTCTTAAAACGTGGGCACACACAAAACACTAAACCCATATAGTCCAAAACACCCCTGCATTTAAGTCTGGCCTTGTCTCTCAGTGACTCGCAAACATAAATCACACGCTTAATGGCTGTAGAGAGTAACATTAGAGTCTGGTCAGGGTGTATGTGTGTGTGTATGTGAATTCAACACTCACACTACTGCCATGGATCCTATACTTCCACTCTCTACTCAAGACTTCTACAAACATTAGCATATATGGGACTGCATGCCATGGTATAAATGGGAACATACTCAAAGATCCAGTAACGGTTACTATCCCTGTACACCTTAGATAATGCACTTCCATAAGCATTGTGTCACATAATGATGAACTTACAGCATATAAGTGAAAATCATAATTTATAAGTGGATGCAATTTTGGTTTGGGAAAATGTCTGGTATGGGTGAATGCCAACATAATGACTGCAGCATTTTCCACATAATGGAAATGCATCTCCAAAGTACATACGTCTGTTCTAATATTGGAGATACTGGTCTGGCAAACAAACAGAATGTAAGCCATTAAATGAAATACATGAGTAGTCTACTAAGGTTAATGTCATATGACCAAAATTGCCTAATTTGTCTTATATGATTACTAATTCAATAACATGTAACCATTTATTTGCATTTAGTTTTATGCACACTAAATATAAAAATAAAATAAATGACTCATACTTAACAGAAACACTAACTAATGACTGATGGTAAAAGTGAAGTTGAAAACTGGCATGAGGAATAACAGACATCTGGGAGAATTATAATGCAGTTTTGCAGCTGAACTAAACTAAATAAAAATAAAAAGGAATTTATTTATTTACAAAAAGTGCACATTTTTATAGATACAAATGTCCTCTTTGATTGAGCAAAGGAAAGTCAGATATAATGAAAGACACAAGGCCCCGTTTACACTCATGTCAAGCTTGCATTCCCCATGTTATTTCTAGTTTGTGTAACTGGAACGCCAGAACATTCCATAGTACCACAGGGATTATTGCTCCTTGCTCGCGTCAATGGGTGATAAGCAAGAACAACAAGCCACTGTCATGCTACTAGCAAAAAAAAAGTGGACTCTCAAAGATATGCAACAATGCAGCTTTCTGATCAATTCAGTTCCCAACCTCATATTCCATGGCCTGAACTCACCGAGCAATCAACATTACAACTGCCATTTACACTCACCAAAAGGATTATTAGGAACACCATATTAGTACTGTGTTTGACCCCCTTTCGCCTTGAATTCTTTGTGGCATTGATTCAACAAGGTGCTGAAAGCATTCTTTGGAAATGTGTGCCCATATTGATAGGATAGCATCTTGCAGTTGATGGAAATTTGTGGGATGCACATCCAAGGCACGAAAGTCCCGTTCCACCACATCCCAAAGATGCTCTATTGGGTTGAGATCTGGTGACTGTGGGGCCATTTTAGTACAGTGAACTCATTGTTATGTGCAATAAACCAATTTGAAATGATTCAAGCTTTGTGACATGGTGCATTATCCTGCTGGATGCAGCCATCAGAGGATGGTACATGGTGGCTATAAAGAGATGGACATGGTCAGAAACAACAATGCTCAGGTAGGCCGATGCCCAATTGGCACTAAGGGGCCTAAAGTGTGCCAGAAAACATCCCCCACACCATTACACCACCACCACCAGCCTGCACAGTGGTAACAAGGCATGATGGATCCATGTTCTCATTCTGTTTACGCCAAATTCTGACTCTACCATCTGAATGTCGCAACAGAAATCGAGACTCATTCAGACCAGGGAACATATTTCCAGTCTTCAACTGTCCAATTTTGGTGAGCTCTTGCAAATTGTAGCCTCTTTTCCTATTTGTAGTGGAGATGAGTGGTACCCGGTGGGGTCTTCTGCTGTTGTAGCCCATCCGCCTCAAGGTTGTGTGTGTTGTGGCTTCACAAATGCTTTGCTGCATACCTCGGTTGTAACGAGTGGTTATTTCAGTCAAAGTTGCTCTTCTATCAGCTTGAATCAGTCGGCCCATTCTCCTCTGACCTCTAGCATCAACAAGGCATTTTCACCCACAGGACTGCCACATACTGGATGTTTTTGTATGGTTGTGCATGTAAATCTCAGTAACTGAGCAGATTATGAAAATACTCAGACCGGCGCGTCTGGAACCAACATCCATGCCATGCTCAAAATTGCTTAAATCACCTTTATTTCCCATTCTGACATTCAGTTTGGAGTTCAAAAGATTGTCTTGACCAGGACCACACCCTAAATTCATTGAAGCAACTGCCATGTGATTGGTTAATTAAATAATTGTATTAATGAGAAATTGAACAGGTGTTCCTAATAATCCTTTAGGTGAGTGTATATTATGTATCTGTATGAGTAGATAAACTCCTCTGGTAGACAAAATGTTTTCCACAGCATGTCAACTATTAAAATAGCATGTAAACTCTAGGTAAATACTATGTAAACCAGAAGAGATACTGTATGACGCCTTAGAAACACCATAAAGAGCATCAGACAACACAATCGACCCCTGATAAGACTGAGGCCCTGTTTACATGAGAACGCTCGCGGCTGAAAACGTAAAAATATTTTATCGGATGCAAAAAAAGTGAAACCACCCTCCAGAGTGGAAATCTTAAAAACGCTCCACCGCCACGTTCCCGTGTTAACGGTAAAACGCAAAAGTCTGCTTGACAGTGAAGGTTGTACGCAGGCGCGTGGACATGGTGTTGTTGTAGTATGCACTCCTAGCCGCCTGCAGTGCATACTACATTGAATTTCACACACTTTTGCGTCACCATTTGCACGCGAATTTCCCACACAAAACGCTTGTCTAAACGCAGAATAAAAACTGATCACTTTTGCGTTTCTCTTCAAGAATCGTTTCGTGTAAACATAGCCTGAAGTATGAGCCACAAATCATGTCATTTAAACTGACAAAGAAATGAAAGAACACACAAAAGGGTTTAAATAATTCTCAGTTGTCCATGGTTATTCCAAGATTATCTGAACACACTTTGAACTATCTCTCATATCAGGAATGGCACTCAACACTCTTTCTGCATCTCTCTGCCCTCCCTCTTTTTATTGACTTACTATTTGCATGACTGATGAGAGAGGGGAAGGGAGGGGTATCTCTCGTAGAGGAATTACTGCACATTCCTGGAGGCCAGCTAATGGGCATATACTCATTTTCACACAGGCGGTATCAGGGAGAACTGAGAGTGACCATTTAACAAGTTTGTATCGCTCATTCCTATAGCAACAACTGGAGAAAAATAATATTCTGCAACTTCCCAATGAGCTCAGAGAAAAAAAGCCTTGAAACTGTTTTTACTATTTATTTGAATAGCTACTTCTGAAAACAAACAGTACAGAGAGTGGATACGTTATCTCTCTATCTACTACCACCAGCTCTATTGCCTTATAAACAATATTGAGTTCAAAGTCAAACTGCAGTGATTATGTTATGAAAGTTTGTTAGTTATAAATATGGGTTTGACCAGTGACTACAAAACAGGATAGAGATTATTCCAGTTTAAGGGTGATAGTCATATTCATGGGCTAACTATAGCGCACATAGGCTATTTTCTTCATCCACGTTGGTATCCATGAGAACCAAACACAGCTCTCGTGAGTGTGTATGACTAATAGCCTGGTGGTTTTCCTGCACTCTAACGCACAGTGTGCGTGTGTATGCAGTGGAGCTTTGACAGGGGCGCGCCCTGACGTAGCAACGAAGAAAAGGGCGTATTACTTCCATAATGAGACTCTTTAAAGCTGCTGCTCCATAAAGCACGTTGATCTAGTCGCAGGCATCTGGACTTTGGAAATACGCAGTACTTTTGAAACGAGTGGCGCGACTGCATTTCGGCGTTTTCATCTATTTTTGTGGACTTACTTTCTCTTTGCTCGAAGTAAGTTGGATTTATATTGCAGTGCAAAAGTATGATGACTGTTTTAGCGGATCAGAAGAAGCAGTTGCCTTATTCTTGCCTTCGGGATAAATTAAATCACTTTGGTAACTCTGACTATCCATTCGCTGATATACTTTCCAGAGGGACACTGTGGTTGTTTTATTATTACAGCCACTAAAACAATCCGTTTTGCTCTTGTCAAATTCGTTGTAACACTCTTTTGTGCCAAAAGCTGATGGTAAACTAACGCTAACTGCGTTCTGAGTAACTACAATTGTCGGTCGAGCTACATTTTAGTTCATTAATAGCCCGTATAAAGTTTACTCTTTATTTTAAGTTGACGTTGTACATGCTACGTTACATGCATGCAAAGTAACCACATGTAGGCTATTTACTATAGAGTTGGGGTTATGTTTGGTTTAGTTACTTGTAATTACGCATAATTTACTTTTCTATAATAAGAACATGTAGTAACGTGTACTAGTCACCTTAATGTGACGTAGTTACATGCTATGTTACATGCGTGATATTAATTAACTACATGCATTTACAATAGAGTTGCGGTTAGGGTTTGGTTCAGGGGTAGGTTAGGCTACTTGTAATTATGCATAATTTACTATTTCTATTGTAAGAACATGTCGTAGGCTTCTGGTACGTTAAAATAAAGTGCTACTGAAAGTTTTAATAAATTAGACAATAAAAATACAAGGTCATTAACCTTGTATTTGTATTACAAGACATATGTAACAATCAGCTTTTGGTGCACTGGTTAAAACCAACTGGTTTTGATAATAAAAACTTCTGAATATTATATTATATTATCAACTCAAACTCCAATGACACATTCAATTATATAATGTATTAATATTTTATTAATAAATATTTTACATATTTATTTATAATACCAACCTAAATTCAATAAAAAAAGAAAGACTATAATACAACTTTTAACTTACTGATGTACTTTATCAATATAATGTTCGGTGTTTGTACAGAACTCGTAAGGAACACATGCTGCTCCTCTTACTGGGAATCGTCATCTTGCATGTGGCAGCACTGGATTCTGCTCTTCGTGTCCACTATAGTTAGTGTAAGTATCGTATTCTGCATTTTGATTAATAGTATCTATCTATCTATCTATCTATCTATTATCTATCTATCTATCTATCTACTCTATCTATCTATCTATCTATCGATCTATCTATACTATTCTATCTATCTATCTATCTATCTATCTATCTATTATCTATATCTATTTCTATCTATCTATTGATTGATCTATCTATCTATCTATCTATCTATCTTAAAATGACAAATTATGTGTTAGCTATTAATTATGCAACTCATTTGATGTAATTATTACAGATGAAGTCTGCCAATCACCGAATAAAAGCCGCTGTAAGAGAATATTGTGGATGTTTAATCCCTGCTAATGAGTATTCTTGCATCCTCTAACAGGCATGGGTTGTTAACCCCGAAAGCAGTTCAGACCTCTGGACAAACTGCACAACAATCAGTAACGTGTACAAATGTGACTCTGCTGACACTGGAGGTAGGATCCTGCTAAATTTTAATATTTAAGAATGAATGCATGATGAAACCAAACCTTTAAGATGCAATAATAGCAATACTCTGTCAAGGGTTAAAGAGACACTGTTGGTATGTTACACAGAGCAGGTTATTCACAGAGGGCTTGATCCCGGCATTACTGTCAAAGCCCCTTTGCCTATTTACCACTCTTTATGGTGGGTGTGCCCACTCTGCCTCAAACCTCAGTACTGCCATCTAGGGGTGAGAATGCAAGCGTGCAGTTTCAACCCACAACAGACCCCTCTTAAACATCAGCTCGGGCAGACTGTATAAATAGTCTGGTTGCCAGTGCTGAGCTCGGGCCCCTTGTTTGGGAGTGGAGAGTGCTGGGTTGCAAGGTTAGAGAGATTTTAAGGTGGGGCAGAGGTAGAGCATTTGAAGCAGCTTAGATTTAGACTGATCCGTGTGATAGCGTAGCATCAGAGAGCCGAAGGCCGAACATAGTGTGATTTGAGTCACGCCCATGAATCGAAATGCAAGCGACTGGGTGTTTAACAATAAAGGAATGAAGGCAATCTGAAAGAGAGAGGGTATACAAACTAAAGTTGCCATTTTTGAGTTAATCTTGCCATAAAACGAATTTAGAATATGCTATGCGTTTCTAAATCATAAAAAAGTACTGTAAATCCCCAGTCAGTACACTGTTACACTGTTGTCAGGGGTGAGATGATGTCATAGTTTGAGCGAGAAACGCCTCTCTGTGCACTTTGGAAATGAGGCGGGACCAGAATGCTTTGCAGTGTTATTTCATAGCTCTCAGTCAGTTGGCGTAGTACCTATAATGTGCTGTGTTTGTTTAGGGTGTGGTGCGGGAGGGCACATACTGAAGGGCTTTTCTGTCCTGCTCTCCTGCATGCGCTCGCTCACGTGCCATGAACAAAAAAAATGCAGTTTTTATTTAAAAGTTTGCAATTTAAATATAATTCTTATCTTTAACCCTTAACTGTCACCGTCCTGGTACCGGGACGCCTAACTTTACTTCACTAGATTTCTATTAAATCCTAATCTAATTATGACAAATTATATATTGTTGGAAAGGTCTAAGACTTCTAAATATATATCCTACCCCTGTTTTGTGTTACAAATTATGTTGGAAGAGTAATTGATGAATTTATGACAAAATCTGCATCATAACAGGGGTTCTGACCTTTGTCACAAAAAGTCGATGCACCCACTTTTAATCATTGAAACTTTTGTTATTATGCTAAAAGTTCATAATAAAACATATAATCTAGTATTTTTCAATAAAATTTTTAATTTTAAAAAATGTATAGTATAATATTATCCTCTAAAAATTAAATTATAATATATATACATATATATATTATCCTCTAAAATATAATTTTATTTTATTATCGCCTTTTTTATTATATCACATATTTTAGTAGTTAGTTATCATAAATTAGGTATCATTTGAAAGCTTATAAACTCAGAATTGAACTTTTATAATTGAACATTGCGTTACCATCTCCTTTTGGGCATCATTATATTTCAAAATTTATTATCAAAACCTTTTCTAATCTTGACAAAACACATATTGTCAGAAAGGTCTGCGTCTCAAGGTTCCAAATGTTGTGAAAAAATTGATATTTGGACAGAAATGTATTAATTTGTTTAGGCAGAATGTATACAACTAAATTCAATGGAATTCAATGGCACCCGGTGGCTATTTTTGGTACTACGCCTAAACAAAATCTCATGGGAACTTCAATTTTTGTGATATCAACTTCAAATTTGGAACATAAATTGGTTAGATTTATGGCTTTGATTTTATAGTAATTTTAGAGTACAAAATATTTTGTAAAATATATATTTTATATAAAATAAAAAATAAATAGTATGGTATGTTTGATTTACTGTGATTTTAAACTTCCATAACTTTTACATACTTTCATTTTTTGAAGTGTTTTCACTTCAATTTCATAATCTGATGAGTGTCTTCTTTAAAACAAGACCAAACTTGGGTATATATTCCAAAGCATTCTTGAATTACAACCATTTAAGTGTGAATAGTGCATTTTAACCCCCATTCTCAAAAAGGGAGGTGACAGGTAAGGGGTTAAGCTGTTAATAGGGTCTTAGGGGCTTTATTGGTGCATGAATAGCAAGGTATTTTAATTAGATGACATTTAACTTGCACGCAAACAACAGCAGTTAATATGTGAACCTTTATGTACTGCACTGCAATGATGCTTTGGAATTGGATTGATCAAGAGTGACAAAGACTTTAACATGTTACAAAAGTATGTTTCTATTTCAAATAAATGCTGTTCTTTTGAACTTTCCTGAAAACATGCATCACAGTTTCAACAAAAAATGTTAAGCAGCTAACTGTTTTCAACATTGATAATGATAAGAAATGTTTCTTGAGCTGCAAATCAGCATATTATGATTTCTGAAGGATCATGTGACACTGAAGACTGGGGTAATGATGCTGAAAATTAAGCTATGTCATCACAGAAAATGCAACAAATGCTAAAATATATTAAAATAGAATACGGATATTTATATTAATATTTCACAATATTACAGTTTTTACTGTATTTTTGATCAAATAAATGCAGAATTGCTGAGCTTAAGAGACTTTTTTTAAAAACACTTTTGAACAGTAGTGTATGTCAGCCACAATATTTATATTCATAAATGTTTTAGGTAACATGTAATAATACACGCCAACATTAGGTAACATAATAGTTAGAATGGAAAATATTTGTGTTAATCTAAAAATGTTAAAATATAAATATGGTAAAAACATGTTTAAAATTAAAAGTTGTATATTGCATTAGGGGGAAAAATGAGCCAATATATTAAAAAAACCCTTTTAATTTCTAATGCATTAACCCAAACCTACTTTTCTTTGCTCAATTTCTTCAAATCTCTAGTAATGAAGACAAAAAAAGTATAAGATGTTGTTGGTGAATCAAAGTGGGAAAATGTTATTTTTACTATTTGGATAATACACAAACATACAGTGCTTTACAATACAAAACAATCCCTTCCGGGTTCAGGGACAAATCAATGGGGTTAAATTGAACCTGAGGACAAAACAAGCAATAAAACCAAGCGCGAAACCATCCTAATATTACCTGAATGGATTTATTTTACACCGGGAGTGATGTGGAACAGCTGGCACGGTGAAGCTACTCAACACTGGCAGCTAAAGCATGCGTGAAATCCTATTCATCATCCTGATATAGAGAACTGTTTCATGGACCAAACCGGGGTTAAGGCAGTCTAGTATTAGCGCACACACTCGCACCCCTGTGTTATGTTGCATTTACCCCGGTGCATATTTATCATCTGTTAAGCCACATTCTTCACACCCAGGACCATACGTACCCCTCTAAATGCAAACACAAGGCCTCAACTTTCCAAAACGACACCTTCTGTCCTGAAATACACATCCCTGCATGACTGCTGACAGAAATACATCGGGTGTTGTCAAGCACTAAATGAGTACAGCTGCACTTTTTTTCAGGAAACTGCAAATGTTTACTTCATGTGATAAACTGAGGATAAACTTAGTAACAGTGAGTAAATGGACTGGATGAGGGGATGTGCTTCTATTTTTACTCTATTGTTGAGAGATAATTGAGAGATTTATTGTAACATTTGTATTGTGTGGGATAGCAGACAGATAGCAGCAGAACCTTGTATTATTTATGGATGCAAACTAGAATAGTCTCCTCGTATGGCCTCTGATGAGATGCTCTAAAAAACATTTCCACAATTGTTTCCATTCTGAGATATTTACAAGCTCAAAAATGTTTTACGATTGAGCAGTTAATAACATCATTGCTAATTCTGAAGCATCCATATGGCCAAGTCTGATGATGATCTTGAATAGTCCAGATATTCCACCAGACTTGATCAAGTTTTGCTGTATTCTTTTCCTCAATGCAATCAGATGTGATATTGTAAATTGTGTTACCGAAGGTCTCAGGCTGACGTTAACAGTAGGGTTGGGTATCGAGAATCTAGTATCGATTGGAACCGGGACTAACTTTTTGTTTTTCCCGAAATCGTTCAAAAGTTAAAATTTTGATTCCTAGTTTCGAATTTTACAGCCGGTTCAACCGAAAGAAGAAACAACACCAACGAAGAAGCGTCTACCGGAAGTGTTGGCATAACCATGCGAGTCGAACATGAGTAGCTTACGTCGGCGGTCCAAAGTGTGGCTTCACTTTCTAAAAATAACGAAATCTCAGCAAAATGCAACATTTGTAACAAAAGGAGTATTTCCTTCAGAAAGGAGTAAAAGAATCGGAAACGAGAATCGTTCAGGAACCGGAATTCAAAAACAAGGAATCGGAATCAGAATCGTTCAGAATTCAAACGATACCCAACCCTAGCTAACAGTAGTGTTCATTTGCGATTTATTGCTCAGATTTTTTATTTATTTATTGAATAACTGTTCACAATGTTGTTTCAAATGTGGCCAATATCAGATTCCAGTGTGAACAGATCATGGTCCTGAACTGTCCCGTATGCGCAAAAGAGCGATAAAAAGTCATATGGAAGTAAACCAACGCATTCTCATCCCAAGGGGTCATATACGACGCTTTTGCCAAAGCATAGACATCCAACGCACATGGCACCCTTTAGCATCAATCTAACACGCAGAGTATGGGTAGGTTTAGGTCTGGGGTAGGGTTAGGGTTAGACCACTAGGAGGCGCCTTCTGCCCAATATATATCTGCATCTCATATTGACGCTAAAGGCTGCCATGTGCGTTGGATGTCTACGCTTTGGCAAAAGCGTCGTATATGACGCCTTGGGATGAGAACGGGCTGAGTAAACTCAAAGGACATTAAAGTAATCTGTTACGCAATTATTTATAGTGTGATCGAATTTATGCATAGGCAATATAAACACAAAGACGAGGATGCGAAAAAAACCTTTTTTTATTGTTTTACCTTTATGATACAAGCCTTCATGCTTTGCTTGCATGTGCTGTCACTGCAAAACTTTAGGAGCTCCGACACAAACTGTCCTTTACTGACTACCTTTTTTGATAACTTCGGATAAGTACAATTTTTGAAGATTTTCTTTGAAGAGTTTTGACGAATATTACTATTGGCGCTTTTCCACTACACAGTACCAGCTCGACTCGACTCGGCTCGCCTTTGTTTGGTTTTCCACGTTGTAAAAGTTGTACCTGTACCTGCTTTCGGGTACTTTTTTTGTATCACCTCCGACAAGGTTCTGAGCGAGCAAAGGCGAGCTGAGGCGATACTAAAATGTGACCTTGAAAACAATGCCGACTGTTGATTGGTCAGAGAGAATCGTCACTTTTCACTGCGTCATCATTGCACACGCCAGATGGAGTATCCAGAATATCCATATCCGCCATTTTTAAATAGTTTGGCCAGAGATAGTTTCTAAACGTACTATTATTATTATGGCAACTCGGAAGAATATGCTGTGGACAAACGAGGAGGTGCAGGCTTTCCTTTGTTTGGTTTCCGAAGAGAGGATCCAGCGAGAGCTTGATAGGGCAACGAGGAAACAAAAGGCGTTGCTATGACGACAGGGTATTATTTGTGGTGGTACTGTCTGCTATGGAAAACGGAGTGAAAAGCGAGCCGAGTCGAGTTGGTACTGTAATGGAAAAGCGCCATATGTGTTCTGATCCGACTGTTCAGACTGAGGTCGCATTGCAAAACATCTGACCTGTACTGGATTTAGGACCACATATGGAAGTGGACCAAATCAGAATTGAAAAGATCAGATTCCATGTGGTTTCACACTGTCATGATTAAAAGAGATCGGAGTCACATATGAGCAAAACAAAACAAAACAAAAAAACAGATCAGATTAGGGTCTTAAAATTATTATGTTCCAGCAGTCTGCATTAGGCTCTAGTAGAGGATCTGGTTGTTCTCAAGGCTATAGTATTGGCTCTGATGTAGTTTTAATCTGTAGTAGGCTGATCTTGCTTAGGGGCTTGACAGTTCTAGTGGCTATAAGGGGAGCGGCAGACACAGCTGAACATGAGAGAGAGAGAGAGAGAGAGAGAGAGAGAGAGAGAGAGAGAGAGAGAGGTGTAGAAACATGATGCTACAGGAATGACCCTTGAATAAGAAATAGACATGCTGGACAACCCATGCATTCCACTTATTACTGCTTGGGTTCAGAAGAGGTAGAGACTGAGATAGAAAAAGATCAACTACGCATCTCCTTCATTATCAGAGTAATGCCATAGAAGAACCATTTTTGGTTCCTCAAACACCCTTTTAGTGTTTTTATTGTCAAGAGCATTTTAATAATTCCAAACATCTTCATGTTCAGCAGAAGTCATGCAGGTTTACAATTAAACTAGTGAGTAAATACTGACAGATTGAGTAATACTGACATGATTGAGAAATACTAAACTCAATTGAGGAAAACAATTCTAAAACAGAAACAATTGTTTGTACATAATGGGACATTCCAAAGCCAAAAATACACGCTAAACATTAAACTAAAACATCTGCCATTCAAAGGATGGTACAAGATCATTTTTGAGTTGATTCCCCTGGAGCGCCTTACTTACGCATTACATGGGAAAACAGGCCAGTTTTACAAAGTCTGGACCCACATCTGGACACATTTTAACTTTCTGGACTTTTAACCTTATTTTGTCATTTTCTTCATCTTTTGTAAATGTTATTTTATACATGTTATACATTATCTAATGTTGTTGCTATTTCACTTTATTACACAAATGCGCCTTATTATGGTATGGTCCTGTTTAATATAAACATTTAGTTGTTTTTTTTTGGGGGGGGTGGCGGGGGTTGATGTCTTGTTATGTTTGTATTATATAAAAAAAATTAAAGATAAAATAAAATTAAAAATAAAAAAAAACATCTGCCACAGCATTCTTCATCAATCTCAAAGTTTGCTAAGAACTTAATGTCCAAAGCGTTCGTCTTGCAAATCAGTCTACAAGTCTAAAGATGTTTCCTGCTATTCTGAAAATACTATGCAAACATTTCCCTTCTGCTGTCCACACATATAAAAGGGTGGAATGGCTCTAATGCAGGATAAAAATGACACACAGGAGGCTTTTAAAACCATCAAATGTAGGTAATATAGTTAATATGAGTTAATGGAGCTGCCGTGCTTTGGTCCTGCATGGGACGTCAAGAAAGGATCGATATTAGGTGCTGGTAACCTGCTAAGAGCTTTTAGGAACAGAAACCTCATTATGTTTTTTGCACAATGCATTAAAGGTTCCTGGATTCACCAATGCTTTTGAAACAACCATCAAATCCTAAATGCATATTGGCAACAAGACGAATTCATCATGAACTGATATTTGGTGTTGTTCTATTGCCGACTCACCTCTGTCTTTATCAATAATACATATCTCCACTTGCACGCCAATGTAAAAGTGCAACTCAATAGCAGATGAGAAAAGAGATAACGACCTGCTTAATGCCCATTCGTGTTTATATTTCTGCCCTAAGTGGATTCAGGAATAAGTAAATGCACTAATGCTTTGAAATGCTTTCTGTTTTTCAGTTTGGATCCAGGCAGTCCAAGCCCTCATGATCCTGTCAATCATCTTCAGCTTCCTGTCTCTCTTCCTGTTCTTCTGCCAGCTCTTTACACTTCAGAAGGGTGGACGCTTCTTCCTCACCGGAGCATTCCAGATCCTTGCTAGTGAGTATTCGAGACGTCATGTGAACAATGCAATGGATCAACTTGATGCTAATGAGGTTGACATAGCATGCTGACACACTCATGCAGTGTTAATGGACCCAAGGTGCTCACAGTAAAAACAAAGGAGAATTCATATTTGTATAGGCTTTTGAGCTAGTTGGCTCTGGTGATCTGAGATCAATTAGCATTTATTAATAAAAGATCATCGATATGACATCGACTGATCTCCTCTGTTCCTATGGAGGTGTATTTGCTTTCATTCGGCTAGATGAAAAGACCTTTGGCCTTAGTCTCGTTACTCTAATGAGTCCTGTCAACTCTCATTAAGCCACAGACGGCACAGGAAACCTTTTAATGCGCTCAGCCGAGGTTACAGGCAAACTTCCCGCAGATAATTTAGTTATGATTTCTTCAGATTAAATAATGCAGCACGCAGAGTTAAAAATAGGCAAGGCTACCAAAACAAAGCATTTCTCTTCATTTATGGTAAATAATACACACAAAATATAAGATACGGGAAATGCGTTTTGCGGTCATTTACTGCAGCTAATGTAAAACGATAGCTCTCCTTAGAAATGGCTCTTTGAGATGTAATGAAGATGGAATATTATTAGAAATCATTGCTGTTCCTGGAGACTGCATAGCTCTGTAGGCGAGATGAATGCTTGATCTTTCAGTACGAACTAAAACCGAGGGCTTTTAAAGTTCATATCTGCGTCTCTCATCAGAGAGGATGGACACTAATTGAAAGCTAAATGTCAGAGGGGAGCCGAGGGTGTAAACAGCACAAAGCCAGACCCTTACAGGTGCCCACTGAGTTGGCACAGGACACACAGCCGTTGCCACAAGATGAAATGTCAAGACTGGCACTCTGAAGGTGGTCTGTGCCTGACATAAAACAATGTGCTGAAAGTGTCTTGTCATGTTTCCTTCCTCACATGCAGACTTCATAGTCAAGACTATAGGCCAACATTAGTTACTTAGTACATATTTCGCGAGTTTCTTTTGTTGTTAATTGTTACACAACTATACAAAGACGTCATTCTCGATTACAACCACTGCCGTACACACGCCCTGAAATACAGGTTGGTCCAAAAAATGCATTCACAAAATGAACATGATCATTGCATAATATGCTTAAAGGAGTTGTTCACTTTTAAAAAAAAAAACTTTTGCTGATAATTTACTCACCCTCATGTCATCCAAGATGTCCATGTCTTTCTTCTTCCGTCGAAAAGAAATTAAGGTTTTTTAAGTAAACATTCCAGGATTTTCTCCATATAGTGGACTTCAATGGGCACCAAACGGTTCAAGGTCCAAATTACCATTGAATGGATCAAATGACTCAAAAAAAGATTTGTTCATTTTGATGAACGAGTTTAAACAGGAGAGTCATGAACGCGCATCACAGAACAGACTAGAGGCGAGCATTTGAGGTTATAAAACTTAAACTTTTTTATTTATGTAAAAAATTAGCGATCGTTTCGCTTGATAAGACCCTTAATCATCGTCTGGAATCATTTAAAGCCCTTTAAAGCTGCACTTAAGTCTCATTTGGACCGTTTGGTACCCAATAAAGTCCATTATATGGAGAAAAATCCTGTAATGTTTTCATCAAAAACCTTAATTTCTTTTCGACTGAAGAAAGAAAGACATGGACATCTTGGATGACATGGGGGTGAGTAAATTATCAGCATGTTTTTATTTTAATTTTTTTTTAAAGTGAACTACTCCTTTTAAAAAGGGCCTTGGGTATTATTAATGTAAGTCGTTTAACATTTATATATGTAAAATAAGTAAAATATTAAATGTTAAGCTACTTGCAACTAATTTTTTTTTTGACCAGTTTTTAACTAGTTTTACTTTTTACAGAAGCTGAGCATTAATTAACGGAAAACATTTTAACTCTCTCTTAATTTTATTAAGAGAGAGTTAAAATGTTTTCCGTTAATTAATGCTCAGCTTCTGTAAAAAGTAACGGTATTTCCCAGCTTCGTTGATTTGATTTGCCATCTCATTAATTTTCATATTGATCAGCTCAGATGAGAAAGTTGCTTATCTTGGCGTTGTACATAATCTTTGCAGCTAGTTATTATTATTACTATTATTATTTCACAACTTTTATTATACACCTTGGAAAATATACAGAGGTAGTGAGGGACCTCAGTGGTGGCTATGATTACAATACACATTATTGGATATTAAATGTAATATCCTGACCATAAAAGCCTTAAAAAGTATTTCTTTCTGCTGTAAAAAAAAAAAAAAAAAAATATATATATATATATATATATATATATATATATATATATATATATATATATGAAAAAAGCTTTAAAAAATTTAAATGTTTGGAGTTTGTATGTTTTTTTTTTTTCAAGAAATACTTTAATTTATGAAAGATGCATTAAATTGATCAAATTTGACCATAAAAACAATAAGCAGCTCAACTGTTTTTAACATTGATAATAATCAGAAATGTTTCTTGAGCTGCATATTATAATGATTTCTGAAGGATCATGTGACGCTAAAGACAGTAATGATGCTGAAAATTAACTTTTACATCACAGGAATAAATATATGATATTTTTATATACATAAAAAAATAGTAATTTTATTTTGTAATAATATTTCACAATATTAATGTCTTTTGTGAAAGAACATACAAAAAGTTACAAAGCCAAAACTTTGCAAATATAATATCAAATCAATTATTGCTATTTTCAACACTTTTAGTGAAGTCATAAAAACGCATGATATAGCATAAATGGAAGTCCAAAAATTCTGATATGATAACATTTTTTTTATAGGGTAACTAACAACAGACATTTTGTTGAATTTCCAGACAGTTAATATTTCTTGTCTTCCTCCCTCCCAGGTCTTTTCGTTATGAGCGGAGCTATCATTTATACGGTAATGAGCAGCGACTGGATCACTGGGACAGTGTCCTATGGCTTTTCCTACATCTTGGCCTGGGTAGCCTTCCCTCTGGCATTCATAAGCGGGTTAATCTACGTCATCTTGAGAAAGCGAGAGTGAGGTGGCACTGCCCTCTCAAGGCCGCCACTTGGAAATACAGCTTTGAAGCCAAAGTATCACACTGCATCCACAGAGAAGTGAAATCACACAGTATCTTTACACGGGGGCTCAGTCAAAATCAACCCCACTGCCACCCCGAAAAGACATATTCAATACTGTCATCATTTGAAGATGTATATAGTATATATGGTTTAAAACCTATTTATAACACTTTTTACATATATGTACATAGTATTATGTTTGCTCTGTTGACAAAGTACCTCTTTTAGCTAATAAGTGCCTAGAGCGTGTTTGTCGCAGAAACGTGCATCATTAGCCATAATGTGTGTTTGTGTCTTTTGTTTTCTTATACGGCCAAAAAACGCTTATAAAAAGGTTTGATGTATTTTAACCAAAGTGCATGTATTAAATTATAGGGACAGTGAAATGAAGTGTTTTCAATGAAGATGCATTGAGAATTCATAGATGAAGTAACTTAAATACCATAGTTAGATCGGCAGTTATGAAAGATTTTTTTTAATAGTTTTTCTTTGTTTTCCAACAAAAAAATGGTGCTATGTATTTACCATTCCTTTAACTAATAGCCATTTAGCCTTTATTTAGAAGGACATAACATGAATGAAAGTCAAAATCAAAATGCCATTGAATATATTGTGCTTGTGCCTATAACACAATGCTGTATATACAGTACTCACCAAAAAGATTTTATAATAAAACAAAGAAAATGTGTTCTGAGTAACACTGGGTTATTAGTTTAGTTTTGTGAGATTGCGATGAAGGAGCTGTAGTAAAAACAGAGACTAGGAACTATTGATTTTAGTTGGATTTAGTTACTTTTAAGAGCAGTATTAGCAGCAGGATTTGAGAAAGACAGTAATTCATTTAAACAGTTTATTAAATGTTGCTTATGTTACATTCGAATCCAAAAACAATTCAGATGTATGGGTTTGACCACGTTTTCTGTTATTACAATACATGATTAAACGGTTGAGGTAAACGCCTTAAATATTTTAATCAGATGAGCATAAAAATAAAAATAAAATGTAGGAACATTAAATAATCCAAGCATCAGAATGACAGCTCACAGTCCTCTTGTATATTACGCAATGTATCCGTAAAAATGTTTAAAAGCATCCAAGTGGCAGTTTTGTTAGGTTAAAAATGTGTTATGAACTGACCACTGATAACACAATGGTGGACACATCGTAACACCTGCATGCATTGGAAACATTGTTCAACACTTGAAATATAACAAGCTGCATTGTCTACCATCTTAGATGCTTTGTTTCTACTCACAGTAATTCTCAACGTACTGTAATAGCATGTGATTGTATTTAACAACTCATTACTTACAATTAAAGGGCCTATTCTGAGGACCATGTATTAGATTACTTCTCCTGCAACACCTAAAACAATAAATGTTTTGTTATGATGAGCAGAACATGTTGCCTGTTTTCATAGTTGTAGTGAATATTGTTTATCTGATGAATGTCTAACTAAATCCCATTCTGATTTTTGATTTTTTTTTGTGACTGAACAAACAACCTTTATGCTGCAGTAGAATAATTTATTTTTGCAGCAATAAAACTTGTGTGTAAAGGGATTTCTGTATACAGTGATTGATAATGATACCCCTTAAAAATATCCATATATAATCAATATGTGGTCTGTTCTGACATGGGACCAGCACTAGACAAAATGTTGCATGTACTCATTTCCCAACATTAACACATTTTAGACTGCAATTGTTACTTGACATTGCAGAGACTAAAACCTGATTAGGAAAAAACTGAATTGTGTTGAATTAATTTGATCTGGCTAAAGAGTGTAATATTTTTTGTATTTAATTTAATATGTGAAAACACCTGTACTGTAAGTTGTCTGAAGGAGTGTGAGCTCTGATGAAGACTGTTTATTCACAAGAACCCGAACTCTGTGCCTCTGACTCGCCTCTCTTATCAAAGCTTGTGTTTGTGTGTTTATTAAAGCTATTAAAAAGAAATAATGCTTGAAAGAAAACGGTCTCTCTTTTCACTTGAGTTCCTGCAAAAATGCAAATGAATTTTAAAAAGTATGTATGTGTATGAGAAGCAGAGGTGGGTTGTGGGTTAGGGTTATGGCTCTGATAGTACAATGGCAAAAAACGAAAATAATAAAATAAAACGAAAATAAAAATAATGTTAAATAATATATACATATATATACATATATATATATATATATATATATATATATATATATATATATATATATATATATATATATATATATATATATATAATATATATCATATATATATACATATATATAAATATATATATATACATAATATATATATACATGCACTATATATATATTATATATATATATATATATACATACATATATATATATATATATAGATAAATATATATATATATATATATATATATATATATATATATATATATAAATTACATATATCTATAACAGTATATAAATGAAAATATGCTTAAATATATACAAGCATATGTGTATATATATATGAAATAATATACACAATGCATCCACATATATATATAAACATAAACTTTTATTTGATGATATTATACATTATAATTTTGACAGCTCTAATATATACATAATATATATATATATATATATACATATATATATATATATATATATATATATACTCACACACTCATAGGTACCCATGCTAGTAATGGGATTGACCCCTTTGCCTTAGAACTGCCTCAATTCTTCATGGCATATATTCAACAGGTGCTGAAGCATTCCTCATGGAGTTGGTCCATATGACGTGATGGCATCACACAGTTGCCACATTGTCTGCACATCATGATGTGAATATCCATTCCACTCACATCAAAGATGCTCATTGGATTGATCAGTGACTGTGGAGGCCATTTGAGTACAGCAAACTCATTGTCATGTTCAAGAAACCAGTCTGAGATGATTCCAGCTTTGACATGGCACATTATCCTGCTGAAAGTAGCCATCAGAAGTTGGGGTACATTGTGGTCATAAAGGGATGGACATGGTCAGCAACAATACTCAGGTAGGCTGTGGCGTTGCGACGATGCTCAATTGGTACCAAGGGGCCCAAAGAGTGCCAAGAAAATATTCCCCACACCATGACACCACCACCACCAGCCTGAACCGTTGATACAAGGCAGGAGTGGATCCATGCTTTCATGTTGTAGACGCGAATTCTGACCCTATACATCCGAATGTCGCAGCAGAAATCCGAGACTCATCAGACCAGGCAACGTTTTCCAATCTTCTATTGTCCAATTTCGATGAGCTTGTGCAAAATTATAGCCTCAGTTTCCTGTTTCTTAGCTGAAAGGAGTGGCACCCGGTGTGGTCTTCTGCTGCTGTAGCCCATCTGCCTCAAAGTTCGCACGTACTGTGCGTTCAGAGATGCTCTTCTGCCCACCTTGGTCTGTAATGGGTGGTTATTTGAGTCACTGTTGCCCTTCTATCAGCTTGAACCAGTCTGGCCATTCTCCTCTGACCTCTGGCATCAACAAGGCATTTCCGCCACAGAACTGCCGCTCACTGGATGTTTTTTTTTTTTCGGACCATTCTCTGTAAACCCTCAGAGATGGTCTGTGCGTGAAAATCCCAGTAGATTAGCAGTTTCTGAAATACTCAGACCAGCCCTTCTGGCACCAACAAACATGTCACGTTCAGAAGTCACTCAAATCACCTTTCTTTCCCATACTGATGCTCGGTTTGAACTGCAGGAGATTGTCTTGACCATGTCTAAATGCCTAAATGCACTGAGTTGCCACCATGTGATTGGCTGCTTAGAAATTAAGTGTTAACGAGCAGTTGGACAGGTGTACCTAATAAAGTGGCCGGTGAGTGTATATATATATATATATATATATATATCATATATATACATATATATATACATATATATATATATATATATATACATATACATATATATATATATATATATATATATATATATATAGTATATATATATATAGTATATATATATAAATAGTGCATACTACATATATGATATATATATACTGTATATCATAATATAATTCCCATTTAAGTAGTATGATAGTATATATGCCATATATATATATATATATATAAGGTATATATATATATACTTTTTTTGTTTAGACTACAACCGAATTGTAGTGTCACAATGGCACATTCAAATTCAGAGACACATGTCTGATACAGGTCACAAACACTAACCTCATCACTAGAGATAGAACAGAATATTATGAACTAAGTCAAATGTTTAACCAAATTGATCAGGAATTGAGGATATCAGATTGTGAATATGTTTTTCTTCTCCAAAGCACTGCTGCCCTCTAGTGAAATTCAGGATAACTTTGTAATAATATATACAATATATAATAACCTGCAATAAACTTCACAAACAGACCTAATAACAAAAAGAGTTAAAGACTAAATTTAAGAACAAAACAGATAAGGAAAAGAGGCAGAAGAAAGAAAATGCTACAGACCATTTCACAAGGTGTCACAGTCCATTTAATCCAATTATACCGATTTGAAATCATCAGCAATGGAATCATCAGTCTTCATTTAGCTGGGCTTTGTTTGCTGAGTGAGTTTTTTATGCATTTTATTCGCCTTATTCCAATGCGGAAGTGAGTTAAGCTTTTTTCTGTGATTGCTAGACTTTCGATTAAGTCGATAGGGAAATAACGAGAATAACGTCAAAGTGCTAGCAAAGTCTGTCAGTGTGCTAAATAAGCCAATACATTAGAATGATATGATAAGAAATACTAGTTTGCAATATTAAGCAGGAAAGCAGCCTGTAAGCAGAAATAAGGTGGATAAAATCACGAAATTTCAGGTGAATTCCCTGTTCACATGTTATAATTAAACAATTCAGCAGGAGGTAAATGTGTATTAAGAGATTTGCATGGATTGCAGTTGTAACACACGTGTTTTAAATACTTACACACATGCTAGCATGACAAAACTTGGTGTATTTACTAGTTGCCATTTCAACACTATACACAGAAAAAAATGCGCCAAAATTCCGAAATCTTTGTAAGATATCACTGATCTTTTATTTAGCCATAGCAAAAGTACATTTCTTACTTAAGTTGATTTTCATCTCTATTTTTCGTGTTTATTTAAAATTAGACAAATCTGATATTATTTTTAAATCTCCAATCTGTTGTTTAACAAATTAAAAAATTGTATAATTTTTTTTAATGGCATTATTCTTTATGAAAAAGTGAATAATTGTATTTTTTTAAGAAAAATTAAGAAAATATTTTGATTTGACTTGTATATTTTTTTTGATTAGATTAGATAGCATTTTAAACTGTTATATGGTGATGTTACAATGTGTTTTTAGAATGTTACAAACAAAACCACATAATTGTACTAAACATGTGGTAATTAATGTGCGGAAAAATAAATTCTGTAAACCCTAAGTAGATTTACACAAATTGACAAAGTCAAAAAGTGTTACTTTGTGCCCCGCTCTCCCCTATATAGTGCTTGAGATTTAACACTTACATATATATATATATATATATATATATACATATATATATATATATATATATATATATATAAACATGGATACTTAAATTAAATTTCATGATAAAAAAAAACTCATATCACATACTCTATTTATTCATAAATTATAGATCTAAACACTCAAAATGACTATTTAAGGGAATCATATGATGTTGGGCTCTCTTGGGAATGTCTGTGTAAGGCAGACAAATTAATATTACCCATGTGTCTTATCTTATAATGATGGTAATTAATGTATGTGACCACAAAACCCTGCAACTTAAGTCTGTCAGAATGATTTGCTGCACCCTGTCCTGTTTCCAAAAGCCCAAATCCCTATGAAGATCTGGAGATGTTGTATGTTACAGAAAAAAAAGGTAATGAAAGCACATGGAATGCATTTGTCCACATTTAACTGTTGCAAGAAGCCTTAAAAGGCGGGAAGAAACAAGTTATAAACCTAGTTGAAAAGGTCTCATACACTCAAAACAGTAGGAAAAAACAGGATAGTAAACACACCCTGTCAGCCTTAGACAGCACAAGCTTTGTTTATGCCCCATATACCCCTCCTCTGTCACCACCGTAATTGTTTACGTCCTCCGGGTCAAGAACGAGACTACAAAATAATGACATTATCCATCGTGTCCCTCTCAGTCTCCTCTGCCCCCCGCCCATGTCTCAACACTTTAATTCTACCCACCCAATGTCATTAACGCCTCCGCTATCCATTCTCCAGTCTTCAGGGAGATAATATTCCTTAATTTCTGGAACACAATGGGAAAGGACGCAAACAGAAGGTCCACCTTAATCTATCAGGCCTCCTTCATGGCTCTGAAGCGCTCTCTGACAGGCATAGCATCGCTGGACCATGGACCGGGGAAAAGAGACACAATTAAACCTCATGAAATGCAAATGGGGCCTTTTTTAAGGCAAAGGATGGGGGTTATTTTCTGCCTGAAACCACCATCTGCTGGCTATCACCTGCACAAAGCATCATCAGGTCAGGAAATTTGTAGCTTAAATATTTTTTTTCATGTAAATAATAAAAAAAGAAAGATAGTTGAGAGGGGGATGGCTTAACGAGAACACAGCTGGTTTCGAATCAGAAGGAATATATATATATATATATATATATATCTTATGGAGAAAGAGGAACATTTATCATCAAAAGAAACAACAGATGATTTATTTAGTCAGTTTGTATGTCTTTGATTTGAATGTGATATGAACTCACTAACTGCCAAGAAACGCCTCATTTACTTGCCAAAATGCCTATTTATACTCACATTTTGGAATCTGCATGTTAACTCGGGCCAAAAAAACACGAACCAAATCAAACACAAACATATACATGCACACGCCAGTGCATAAACACATTTATCTGCTTACAAACAATCTGGAACACCACCCCCTTGACCCTTCACAAATGCACAAACATGGCCTTTCACTCACACAAACACACACACCACCTCCTATCAAAGGTGACCCTCGCACCATTGCCTCAGTCCCCCAGCGGCTTCATAAATCCCGCAATATGCGTGTGCTTGTTTAGAACCTGATCCCTCCTCACCCAGAGGTCATCCACGAGCTGTACCCTAGAAACACGTCTGGACGCAAGCCTTCTCCGGGGCAGCGTTCCACCAGGGTCAGAACAGACCTGCTGTTTTATTTTCTCTCCTCCTCTGTCCGTCATTCTTCAGTGTCACAAAAGGCCTTTCGCTCCAGAGGAACCAGATTTGCCCCCCAGTGGCCCGATCGCAGGGGTTTCAAGGTCAAGACCAGGCTGAAGGTCATCGAAAGCCAGATCTGCCCTCTGCACTGGAGTCTGTCCATCATGGTGTCCAGATGAAGGAAACACTCGCCGCTTATGGAGTTTCAGACTAAATCGAACCCATTCAGTCCCATCTATCATACTCAATCATGCTAATGCTTGAGAACAGGCGATCTGGTCATAATAAAGGCTTTGAAAGGAAAGCATTCAGGGGTGATGAGACAGACAATATATTTCCTCAGTTTAACACTCAAACTATGATGAATTAGGCAACGTGACAAAGACTCTCTCTTAAAGGAATAGTTCAACCAAAAATGAACTTTTTCAAGCGGAATATCAAAGCTGCTCAATCAAGATTTTAATAAACAACAACTTAAATTGCATCATATTAAGCTATAAAACAGCTCAGGAAGATTTGGAAAATAGCACAATGATCATGTGGACTACATTTATGATGCTGTTTGGTGCTTGTCCTTTTATGAGCTTAATACATCACTGTTATTGTCTTTAAAGAGAACTAAAATAAAAAAAGTTGTAACGCCAAAAAAGACTTCCATAGGATGTCTTATTTAAAGGTTCTAAATGTAACTTTTAAATAAAATGAATCATTTTTTACTTGCCTGTGTTTGAAGGGGTTGTAATCACACATTGCAATGATCCACTTTTTCAGGTTTTGCTATTACCTCTGAAGGCCAATATTCATATTTATATGTGAGATCTCCGGGTCGGATTCCCTGCGAAATCCATCATATGTGACGTGCATGCGCGCTCCCGAGCCTCTCTGACCCATGGACACAATAACCCCCGTTGATTTCCAACATGCGACCAATGGCACTTCAGCTGACAACACGGAGTCTGATAACTCCCCAAAACATCCTGTCTCCAGCACAACACAGACTCCAACACAAACTCCACATAAATATAATAAACAAAAAAGTTTTATCTGCTGTAGCTCGTCAGGCAAAACGTGAATCTGATCGACATGGGGACGCAAACGCGGATCAAGTAGGCTACAACATATTAGTAAACTCTAGTGAAATAGCAAGGTAAACTACATGAAACATGACATGAATACAAAAGAATGTTCCAGGATAACAAAAAAAGTCAGTGCTTTAGGATGTAACTTATTTATTTTATTTACTAGATCTAGGTACTGACTAACGTCACTCATCCACTACTATCATATTGTTTATACACATTTCCAGACACGTTTAGTACAGTAATGTCACTTCCTACGATCTTACTGATAACGTTACACTGAAACTGTTCAGTCTAGTTCACTAACCGTTTTCGTTATATTATAGGTTACATTCACCGATGTTGACATTGCTGATTGTGAAAGATACACGAATAGTTCGAGAAATGGCTTATGCTATAACATCGTATGTCGGCTAGACTAAATGCAGTTTACTGTAACATTATCATAGACAAGCACAGAGCATTAGTTCAACGTCAAGCTGATAAAAGTAGGCTATTATTGTACCTGCAGTGGGAGTTTAGTTTAGTTTCCAGCATGTTGTGTGATTAGTTCGCCATTGCGTCTGTAAGTCTCCGTGTGGCTGGTACGCGAATGCTCGCTCTTGAGATCTAGCACACACAAGGGCACGAGCGCTCTTGTTGCATTCTGAAACATCACCGCTAGAGGCCGCTAAAAACTCCATAGAGTACCTTTAATGGCTCTGTGTACATCAAGGCTAGATTATTGTAATGATCTACTGGGTGGTTGCCCTGCACGCTTAATAAACAAACTTCAGCTAGTTCAAAATACAGCAGCTCAAGTTCTTACCAAAAGAAGTATGACCATATAAGCCCGGTTCTGTCAACCCTGCATTGGCTGCCTATTAAATATTGTATACATATTTAAATATTGCTGATTACTTACAAAGCATTAAATGGTTTAAGCTCTGCAGTACTTGAGCGAGCTCTTAATGCATTATAGTCCTTCACGTCTATTGCGATCTCGGAATTTCACCCAGTTGATATTACCTAGAATATCGAAATCAACTGTTGGCGGGAGATCCTTTTCCTATTTAGCCCCAAAACTCTGGAACAATCTTCCTAACGTTGTCCGGGAAGCAGACACACTCTGTCAGTTCAAATCTCAGACTAAAAACATATCTCTTTTGCCTAGCATACACATAACACACTATAGACTTCCTAAACTCAAAATCAGGCTGCATAGATTATATTAGCCGGACCTGGAAACACGTCCTGTAAATCCTGATGTACATCATATGAAGGATGGCGTCTACGCTAATATTAGTTTCTCTGTTTATCCCGAGGGACCCTCTATTGTGGACCTGCGCCTGGACCCATCCCGACTCAACGACGTGACAGCCATCGGCACTGATCCCCAACATCTCGTCTCCAATTTGGGGTGATTACTTCGACTTCCAAACAGATGGAAATAGACAAATACCCTTAAATGTTTCAATCCAATTTGTTTTGTAATGCTACCCAAATCACGAATCACAGAACTGTCCTCCGACTGAGCCTGGGTTCCCCCAAGGTTTTTTTCTCCATTCAATCACCTGGTGAAGTTTTGGTTCCTTGCCACTGTTGCTATATAAATAAAGATGACTTGACTTTACACCATGCTAACTAGAGTTGGAGCCCATTTTGCCTTCAGAACTACCTTTATTTTTCGTGGCATATCAACAATGTACTGGAAACCTTCCTCACAGTTAAAATGATAGCGTCAGCAAACGCTGCAGATTTGTCGGCTACACATCCGTGTATCTCCCGTTCCACCACATCCCAAAGGTGACCTATTAGATTGAGATCTGGTGACTGTGGAGGCCATAGGGAATCACTGTCATGTTAATGTTTCGAGCTTTGTGACATGGTGCATTATCTTGCTGGAAGTAGCCATCAGAAGATTGTATACCGTTGTCATAAAAAGACCAGCCCGTTCTCATCCCAAGGTGTAATATACTGATGCTTTTGACATTTCCTCTACATCTGATGCACATGGCACCCTTTAACGTCAATCATAGACTGTAAAAAATATGGACAAAGCGTCTCGTGACGTCACCCATAGACTCTCTGAAGAACGGGTTTGAAGCTGTTTATGGGGGGTATGGGCGGCGCCATACTGGATAATCTTGGAAAATAAAATACAAAAGTTTCAGAAAGGATACAGAGGTGGTATGATGTGTTGTGTCAGATCATGGCAAAGACGTCAAATTCACTTGGCGCAGCCCGTTATCAGCTGTCAATCAAAGTTAACCGCCCTTATTTGTCATACATTTTATATCCAAGTATGATCTAAACTAACGAGTTAGAAACAAATTCACCCCCTCACAATTGTCAGGCACGCGGAACATATTGAGGATTACAATAAAAGTCCATGGGACCAAACTGTAAACATATGAATTTATGCTGTGAAAACGGAGATTCTATCATGACGTCTATGGATATTTGCTCCCTTTTGGGACCGGCCCCTAGCGGATTTGAGATGTATTGCAGTTTTTCGCACTTCCGGGTAGGCTTCATCTTTCAGATTAGAATGTTGCCGCTTGGCGTCAATGTGAGACGCAGATATATATGGGGCAAGGGCGCCTCCTAGTGGTTTAACCCTAACACTACCCCAGAACTAAACCTACTCATAACCAAATAAAGCGCTGAGCATGTTATATTGACAAGGGTGCCATGTGTGTTGGATTGAAACGAAATTTCAAAAGCATGACGCCTAGGATAAGAATGCTTAGGATAAGAATGCAATATGCAGGTATGCTGTGGCATTCGTGATGCTCAATTGATAATATGCAGCTCAAAGTGTGTTAAAATAATCCCCACACATTACACCACTAGCCTAAATCGTTGATACAAGACAGGATCCATGCTTTCATGTTGGTTACGCCAAATTCTGACCCTACATCTGAATGTCGCAGCGGATATTCGAGACCAGACACTGTTTTTCCAATCTTCTATTGTGCAATTTTGCTGAGCCCGTGTGTATTGTAGCCTCAGTTTCCAGTTCTTATCTGACAGCAGTGGCACCGCTGTGATGATCTGCTTTAAGATTCAACGCGTTGAGCATTCAGAGATGCTCTTCTGCAGAGATCGCTTGTAACCAGTGGATATTTGAGATACCGTTGCCTTTCATATCAGCTCTAACCAGTCGAGCCATCCTCCTCTGACCTCTGGCATCAACAAGGCATTTTCACCCACAGAACTGCAGCTCAGTGGATATTTTTCTTTTTCTGACAATTCTCTGACAGTTGTGCTTAAATCCCAGTAGATCAGCAGTTTCTGAAATACTCAGACCAGCCCTTCTGGCACCAACAACCATGCCTCTTCAATTACCTTTCTTCCCCATTCTGATGCTCAGCACATCGTCTAAAACTAGCTAAAAACTGACAACAGATTATAGATTTTTCATTCAGGCCTACATTTCTTTTCACTCTCCTAAGGATAAGTAAAACTTTAATGTGAAAAATAATGTTTTTAATGACTTATAACCACATACTCACACTACAGTACCAAAAAATGTAGCCCAGCAACTCCATTATATATCTTGTTTTTTGCGAGTGAAGGATTGTGGGTCGGAGTCTCTGTCCTTATACATTGTTCTCTGAGGTGTGAATAATGCCAGCTTGAACACAAACACACACGCACCGTTGGCATGCCACTGAATCAGGCCAAAACATACCTCCACTTGCTCTTAGATTTCAAAGCAAGCCACATTGAGCCGGGAGAGATAGGAATCTCACACTGCCATATGGAGCAAATCACACTGGAGCCATGCCAGCTAAATTACCACCAACCAGAGACAAAACACAGGGTATCATGAGGAGGATTGAATTAATTAATTCACACACAAGAGAATCATCTTGAAAACATTCAGATATTCAAGATATTTGAGTGATCATCAACAAACATGTAACTGTTGTACACAACAGGATATTAAACACATGTTTTACCCAATTGGAAGCCCATCTTCAGATGATTATTGGGTGAGTCTTTGCAACAAAAACCCAAAAAATGGAAGTAATGACTGAAAGTTTTTAATCACTAGCAGATTAGCAATGGTAATCACTGCTAATCCTGTTTTATGGTAAATAAAGTAAAATAAATATGCAAATAAAAATAAATGCTTAGCCTACTTCTAAAAATCCATGAGCTAGCCTACATTTACTTGAGAAGTAACCCTGCATCCAAAGCCAAAACTTGTTTTCATAGACTACATCTTAAATATTGTATCTTCAATAAAAGTGTATTTTCCCCTAAGAAGATTATTCCTCTTTTTGTATACAGAAAATACATTTTAAAAATCTGCTATAGCAGTATTAAATACTGATTCTCCAAAAAAAAAAAAAAAAAATCTAATCTCTCCTGTAATGTTGTTTCTTGAGCAAATGGGTCTTATTTCAAAGGTTTTTAAATATTTTAACTGAAAAATAAGACATTAATACTTGGCTACTTGCTAAGAAAACCATTTTTGGGGCTCTTCAACTAAGAACATAAGGTGCACTGCCCCCTACTGATCAGCCTAGTGAACTGCAATTCAACTGTATTGTTCCATCTGGTAATTTATTATGAACAACCTTGCATAAATGACTTAGAAACAGCTTCCATATCCACAGGCCTACTGAAAGATATCTCTCTGATTTATCCATGGCATTAAATGCCCATATGCGTAAATAATTATGATAATTTTCATTTAAAAAAAAAAAAGAACTAGGGACTAGCGATAAGAAAAATGACAGGCTCAGACTCAATGGGAAGATGATGTGGGAGAGAGAGAGAGAAAGAAAGGAGAGAGAAAGAAAGGAGGAGGTGAAAGGTCAGGGCTAATGCAAGCATGATTAGTAAACCTAATTATCAGACCACAGTTTGAGCTCTTATGGCCCTGAAAAAGCCAATCACCATTAATCTAGAATCCACAGAGAGCAATTGCAGCAGCAGAGATTAATGCAGTAATCGGACAATCGAAACCTCCTATTCATCATACTGGTCCTGCCAGCACTTAACACTCTGCGTGAGGGTGTAATCACAACACAAATGCCAACAAACATACTTCAAGTAAGTGTATGGCTTAAGACAAAGCACATTGTGTCTGTAACATGGATTGCATTTCCATATAATTACATATTATTTGCAATAATAATTGGGACTATTAATTTTTTTGAATTGTTGTATGCATTAAATATGAAATAACATGTACAATATTAAATAATATTTTTGTATTAATATGTAGGCCTATTAGGTTTTATGTTACTGTAATTGTACAGAAAAATAAAACCTAAATGTAAAGTGTGACCAATTCCTTTAAAAAAATTGCTTTGTTATCTACCTTTAAAGGTAAAGGTCAATGTTCAAGCCAACATTTACACACACAAACACACACTTTTCACTCCTATGTCTGGATAATGTTCACACATTGGTGTTCTCACACTTCAGGGCGGTTCTTGGAGAATTCTGTGTGTCCTTTCTCTGCCCTCTGACCCCAGCACAGTTTTTCTCTAACAATCAAAGGCCATATGGTAAACATATTTTCCTGCTTCATTGGGTTTTACTGCACTTGCTACAAGAATGAAGGAGGTTGTGTCAGGTTCATGAGGGTAAACGATACAGTCAGCCATTAAAGAGCTTTTATTTCTGTTAGTGCAGGCAGAACAGCTCTCAGGGACCATTCAAACCCGGACGTCAAATTATAACAACATGAACACTGAGCACTTCTCCTATACGGGCAGGCCAGATAGGACTTTCAGGCCCGTATTCTCAACTTAGCCCTCCTATTATCCTTGGGGTTAGTTTGACACCATTCAATGTTTGAACGTCTGTAAAAACATACATTTTGTTTATTTATTTTTTGCTTCAGATTTAATGACTTTTCCTAATTTAATGGGGACAACTCTGTAAACATATATAATGTTATTGGATATAATTTTTGCGAGATTGACCCCAAACATAACTCGATGTTACTATGCTTGATAAAATAAATAGTTTTTCTTTCCAAATTAGATTACAAAAATCTATACTTAGAAATATTATAAAACAAATAAAACACCAGATATATTTATACTTTTCCAATTTTAGGTCAAATCAGTAAGATTTGTAAATTTGATCCATAGTCGTGCAATGGGTATTCTGGATGTATAAGGGGTTAGGTGGGGTGGGCATAAAAGACATAAATTAACTAAGACCAACCTTTGTTAAAAAATAAATAAATAAATAAATAATATTGTGGATGTTTAAATTACTGGGGTTTAAATTAGTGGGTAAAAAGTGTCATCAGATTTGAGGGTAACAGGAGGGTTAAAATTAACAGTAAGAGATCTTATAGCAACCCTTTTGAAATTGTATAATACAATATTTGTTTGCTTCAGGTACTTCACAAAACATCTGCTGTTGCATGAAAGCAGCATGAAATTAATATTCCGGTTTCAGTATAAAATTAAGCTCAATCTACAGCATTTGTGGCTTAATATTGATTACAACAAAAATACACTTTTACTTGTATTTGATTTTCTTTATAAAAAAAGATATAGTGACAAGATGTACAATAAATATGCATGTTAATATGATTTTAATATGGAAATAATCACTTAAGTTGCATCCAACTCTGTTCCCATGACTGACAATATTTTTTAACTTTTAATTTTAAAATTTCTTTAATTTTCTAAAATGACTGTTTAAACAGGATTAGACCTCAAATACTACAAGTTGATGATGGTATAAATGATGGTATAAAATTATTGCTTCACATATAGACCATTTCACAAGATGTAAACAACACTGGTCCAGAAGCACTTCCTGTTCCAGTTTTTTAACACTACATAAAAGCTGGGATAAAATACAACCAACAGAACATATAAAACTGGATCAAAAAGTTAAACAAACATCTTTAAGATGTTTTCTTTACATGTGAAATAAAGAAAACAGTTACAAACTGAAACAGGAAGTGTTTCTGGACCAGTGTTGTTTACATCTTGTGAAATGGTCTATATGCTTTTAACTCATCCCAAAATTGGCCTTATTCACTTAGCCTACATTGTAAGTGCCTCACTGATTTTGTTTTTCTTTAAAGAAAACAAGGATCGAGTCAACATGATTTTTGTGGCAATCAACAATCCATTTAAGTAGAATTTTTCAGCTAAAGTCACGATTCAATTCATGAAACGCTCACACTGATAAAACTCATCCTGAATGCATTCTAAGCCGCTTTGGATAAAAGTGCCAGTCGATTGAATAAATCAGATGAAATTGCTTATTACATTCATGACCGTTTCCAATTACGTTTTGATAATATTTATTATTCTACTATCAAGAGAACCTTTCCCCTTTTTAAGTGGGTTAGACATCAAATAGCCATTATGTGTCTGGTAAACAACATTAGGGTTTAATTATATTACTCTGAGAGCAGTTGATGTTTTGAGTGCCAGAATATTGGCATCTTGCTCCCCTGCGGTTTTCTTTCTATGTATTTCTGTCCGGTTTTTGGTCAGTATGCATCCCTCACTGGTCAGGGCAAGGAAAGGAACTTGCAATTCAATCCTCCAGCAATGTCATGACATATAGTTCAGTCTGTTATATGGAGTCTTAGTTTGGCCCGTTTGGTTTCAGTTCATAACGCTGAGCTATAACTCACACGGACAAAACCCAGCACACATGCACTGACCCGCATCTGGACAGCATCTGGGGTCGGAGCGGTCAACAAGTGCTGAACCATCTGTGCCTGGTTCCCGCTCGCACTCTAAACCTAAAGCACAGGTCAAAGAGAAATGGAGGGAAGAAAGGCATATAAAGGAATAGAACAAGCAGAGAGATGTGAGAAGACCAAAGTGCATTAAAGCAATGTGTTTATTTGCACTACTTATATTTTAAATGGCGCTAATGGTTTGGCAATACAAATGTCAATACAGATTCTGAGATGCAAATATTTTACAATAAAACATTAAGTGGCTTGATTATTTAAAGGAGCAGGAAAAACAGGTACCCCCACTGAAGGCAAGGACACTTAAAGGGATAGTTCACTTTGAAATTAATTTTTGGTATGTTTTAGCTTACCTCAAGGGCATCCAAGTAGCCATGTAGGTGTCTTTGTTTCCAAAGTATTTTCAATTTCGATATTTTTAGGTTAAACCGTCAGTCTTATAATGGAGGTCTATGGTCACCACCTAAGAGCATGCACAGAGATGTCCAAATTAAACATGTATTTAATGACTCGTAAATGTAAGTACACATTGATGGCCTAAGACATGAAGCGAGTGGTTTGTGTGAGAAAACGAACAGTATTTGTATTGTTTTTACTTCTCGTAGCCATAGCCACAAAGTGCCTGCAGCCTCAGATCACTTGGACGTGGCTGTGGTTACAAAAGATAAAAACGATATAAATTCTGTTCATTTTCTCACACAAACTGCTCGCTTCGTACTTACATTTACAAGTCATTAAATCATGTTTAATTTGGACTTCTCTGTGCATGCTCTTTGAGGTGGTGACCATAGACCTGCATTATATGACTGACAGACAAGAATGGTTTGACCTAAAATTATCAAACTGCCGGAAACAAGACACTTACATCTTGGATGCCCTTGAGGCAAGCTAAAACAGAGCAAA
>JAQIUQ010004148.1:100000-256113 GCA_030378365.1 Hybognathus amarus
TCTCTATTGATCCATATCCATATGTCTATCTTTCCATTTATATACATCCATCCATCCATCAATCCACAAATGTGCATATACACACAATATATACACAAAAAAATGCCATATACATACACACGAAGTGGAAAAATGTTATTAATCTCTAAACAAAAGTTAAACTGACAACCTACGTTTTTTTAATCTCATTATAAGGTAATATTTTTTTAAAAAGCAAGCGGAAAGAAGGAAGAATAGAAAAGAAACAAATAGGAAGGAAGGAAAAGGAAAATAAAGAAAGAATATATGAAATGCAAGGCAAATTTATTTATCATATTTTTTTTCTTACTCCTGAGATTTTCCCCATGGTGATTAAGCTGTCTGTGGTGTTATTTCTGCGCCTAATAAATCTTTTGGACGTCTCTCATGGACCCGATTTCCCCTAAAAATCGGTACAGGAGGAGCTCTAGGACTGACTCACAGGGTAACTCACAGGGTAACCTCAGTCCACATCCCAAAAACCCATTTGGAAGCTCTAGGAATGGAATTGATCCAGTCTGCACCCCACAGAAGCTCGAAGTTTAATCACATCAAACTCACTACTCCAACACAGACACAGACCATCAGCATGGTTTCATCTCTCTTACCCAATTCTCAGTGCTATTTGAGATCAGTTTAGAATAAAAATGAGGATGCAAAATAAAATACAGTGTAATCAGTCAGACGCACAGTGCTCATTCAGTAAATGCACAGCTAAACAATTGTGTCTGGACTGTTGAGTCTGGATTTGAATGGGTCTACTGTAGGAGCACATCTGATCTCCTCTGGAAGCTGGTTCCAGCTGCGGCTGGCATAATAGCAAAAAAAGCAGACTCAGACTCTGTGATCCTAATGATCTGTTGGGTTTATATTCAGTGAGCACATCTGCAATGTATTGAGGTCCTAGGCCATTGAGTGATTTATTTATAGTAATAATACTTTAAAATCAATCCTAAATGTAACTGGGAGCCAGTGTAAAGACCTGAGGTGTGATATGTTAATATTTCTGGTCCTGCTCAGAATCAGACAGCTGTGTTCTGTATGAGCTGCAACTGTCTAATGGTCTATTGAGGAAGGCCAGTGAGGAGGCCATTACAGTAATCCACCCTGCCAAGTTTTGACAGGAAACAAAGCATCTTATTCTTGCAATATTTTTCAGGTGATATGCTGATTAGTTATTGCTTTGACATGACTTCTGAAAACTAAGGTCTTACTCTAGAGTCACACCAAGATTCCTGACTTGATTTTTAGTTGTTTGACCCTAGAGCAAAGGTAAAGCATTCACCTTGAGAACTTCATCTTTGTTTCCAAATGCAATGATTTCAGTTTTGTCTTTGAATAAACAAAGAAAGTTTTGCCACATCCAACTGTTGACTTCGTCAATGCATTTGCACAGGGAGTCAATGGGGCTGTATCTATGAACAGGAGTAGCACAAGAATTACTCCTTGAGGGACTCCATACAATTATTTTCTTTGAAAGCAGACATAGTAACTTTCTAAGGATGTGGTCTGATCTGTCTTACCTCAGTGCCACACAAGGATATGCTGATCGCCTTTCCTGATATTCATTTTCTAAGAGGAGGAGGAAGCAAACTCACTTGCATTTGCTGTCTAAGAGGTTTTTCTCTGGGATTCTGGAGGGTTTGTTAGACTCTCTACAGTAGCAAAAAGAGTGTGTGTGTTATTTATGTTTCTGTTTATAATATTTGAGAAGAAAGTCAGTCTAGACTTAGCCTATTTCCACATTGAAAGCATGAAGGCCGTCTTTATAGATGTTATAATGAACTACGAGTTTTGTCCTCCACCACTTGCGCTCAGAACAAAGGGACAAATAAATTAATGAAAGGACACTGGATCAAAGCTCCCGACGCACACACACAAACACAATCCATCAGATAACCACAAGGACTCTCCTCTGCCTGAGGCCATGAGACCCAGGTGACATCCTTACACACACTTTCTCTTCCTCTCTGCTTAATTGTGCTCTGGGACGCTGGCGAGCCCTTATCGGCCATTTAAGAGTGCCAGGGGGTCTGATGAACTGGCATTTCCCCCTCTTTATATGCATAATGCTCCTGTTTATGAAGTTGTCCTCTCCCTGATTCATAACAGCTTGCTGTAGCCATGGGGGAAGCTTTGTTCGCTGAGTGTTTGTCTGTGGGGTCTTCCTGATGGGATGGAGATGGCCTCCAGCAGGCAGGTGGAATGTGGGTCATTTGAGCAGCTCTGGGCTGGACCTCAGCACTGGCTACCAGCTGTTCTTCCCTCAACTGAGGTGTCATGAACCCTTGTTAATGACTATAAAGTAATGAGCTCTCCCTGTAATTACAGCCACTTTCACTGCATGACCTGTCTGGGGACAGTGTAAACCTGCAGAGCTTTTCAGGAACAAGTTGGGCTTTATTTGTGGCAAGAGTGTAAATTGATAATAATAATTACATAATCACAATAAACTATAAAAAAAAACATCATGATACAACAGACATCATGATACATCACTGATACTCACTCCCATCCGGGTCACTGGCACCAATGTAAACCCTGAACATCCTTGACAGGGCGGCCAGAGCTTCTTCTGACGCTCAAGTTGGCGGTGTGAACGTCACAGTTAGGTATGGTTAAAGGCTAAAATGTATAACAAATGTGTTGCAATGAACCAAAGAAATAAATCAAAAACAAAATCTCCAACTCGCATTTAGATGGATGGATGCAAGAGTCCCTTAGCTGGCCATTAACTTTATTTTCAGCACCTTTACGCAAAGATCTCAGAAAGGCCAATTGTTTATGGTTGAAAAACGTTTAAGATTAATCTTCTAAAGGATCTCACATTGAGTAAAATGTATAGAACTTCATGTAAGAATGAAGACATTCAAATGTTAATGAAAGACTCTTGAAAAGAGAAAGGAATCCTTTTCTTTGAGTGCTCTTACACTGTAATCTTAGACGGCCTCTTGAGATTGAGCTAACTTTCCATTGTACAACACTGAACAATGAGCTAAATCTCTTTTTAAGGTCTAGTCGAGTTACTCATTAACTGAGAAATGACTTGCTGTAAAAACTCATTGTCTCAAAGACTATATGAAGAAAAGATTCAGAGGCAGAGGAGAGGAAGGAGGAGGCTGATTAATTTCAATAGAGCCCTTCCGAAAGAGAGAATTACCTTCATGGTGAAGGAGGACTTCCCATTGGCCTACTTATGCACTGCAAACCTCATCCCTTCATTACAGCTGGCAACAGAAAGAAAAGAGAACAAACGGCCTGAGTACCCAATTCTGGAGGAAAAAAGGCCCATTCTTACGGCCTAGACCTGGTGTGAAGTAACCAGGCTTTCACTGCACTGGTTATTGCAGGGCGAGGGCAACACGGACACACAATGAAATTTACTATCGTCAGTCACAGACCGCCGTCAGGACACTTTGCAGGCCCAATTACAAGAAAATAGAAGATAATGGAGGATTGATTGGTGCTAATGGCATTTATTCTTTGGCTAATGTGCCTCAATAACTGTTTTTTATAACCTAAATCCATTCAAATCTGGTTTACACCTCTCTTCGTGAAATGGGACGAATGAAGTCCTTTCGAATGTCATAAATCAAACATCATCGAGCTTGATGACTCTCTCCAACACACTGTCCATTGTGGTCTGTGCGCAATACATCTTTGTGTTTCACTGGATGTCTGCATTAATATTTCAAAATGGATCTAGAACCACAACTTCCCCTCGCTGCTCACTGACCTCCTAGAAGCAGAGCTAAATTAGACCTCACTGAGAGGTAACAGATGTCTGCAGCGGTTGAAGCACCTATGAACTATTCGCGCAATGTGTGTGTTGGATGCTAACGGTCATTACCATTAGCCACAGGAAACAGCAGCAGTCCGGATCACATAGGATATGCGGACACATTCCTGCTTGGAACTGCATCAGTTGTAACAATGGCACACTATGACACGTACATTAAAATGCTGGAAACTTGGCACGATGAGAAACAGGAAACATACGTGTCCCTCTCAGAGAACTGAAAGTCATGGCAAAAAAATAAAACACACCACCTGCACTAGCAAGTGGATTTCAGTACAAAAAGAAGTAGGCCTATTCTGTCCTTGAATAACTTTTTGATTTTGAAAGTCTTAGATCTGAACTGTAAAATTCGTACATTTAAAGCATCTGTGGATCCATGTTCCAGTTTTATTCAGAAGATTAACACAAAAAAATGCATAATAATAATTAAAAGATGCTAAATAGATGCAAGCGTAGGCCAATTTTTATGTTTTTTTATTTAAAGAACATTTTACTTTTGTACAGTTGTTGGCACGCTTTATGATAATCCATTTCCTGAGTAAAAACTAATAGTGAGATGAGTTTAAATAGAAAGTAACATTGTTTACGATATATAGTCTACACTGTGAGGTGAAGACAATAAATAATGAAATGAATAAACCAAACATGCATAACTTTACAAGAATTAATGTAGCAATATTTTGTTTTACTTAAAGTTTTTGGTAGCTGCTTGATGTTCAACGTAAATTATGTGTCTAAGTAAAACTAGTTAGAAAATAACTGCATTAACCAGAAAAATATAAGATGAGAACACAGTGAAACTTTGAACTGTTGAATGCTTAAAACAAACTACAATCATTTAAAGGCTTCAATGGAAATTCGATTTTCAACACGAGAGAGTGAGGGAAACACAGAGCTAATGAACGACCCTGTGGACGACTTGAGACAACCTCATTACAAAATGTTATTGAGGCTGGAAAATGCAACTTAATCCGTTTTTGAAGAGGTGGATCAGGTCCCCCACCACCACCCCCATATATGTCTATCCCCTCCTTCATCCTGAATCCTACTTTGAAACAATCCTCCATAAACCTGGTGCAGTTTTACACTCCAGTGCACTTAAAAACCCAGCGCCGCCTCTGTGTTGCAGATCCCAGCTTAACCTGGTGACAATGACAACAATACCCACCAGACTTCCACCTATACCACCGCCACAGAGGAAGGGACTGGCCCTGCATTCACGCCGCAGTGAACTCTGTTTCTTATTCCAGAGCTCAAAGAGTGACGGGGCTCTCACTCGCACCCCAAAACTCTCAGTTCCTCCTCCTCTAACGCCCATCAAGAGCTTGGATACCATTGTCCTATTGTCTCCTGAGTGATGGATTCAATAGGTCCATACTGGAGGAGAAAAGTGGCAGGGAAAGGAATCTTAGAAGAACGCTAGTCTTGATTGGCAAGTTCACTCTCCTACCTGTCAAAAGAGTATGGATAAATCGAACAAGACTAGTTTTAAATGGATAGTGCTGAAAGAGAGAGCGTAACCATCAATACAATTAAAGGAAAAGTTTACTCCATGAAATGCATAATTACAATTAAAAATAACTGTTTTATATTTGAATATATTGTAAAATGTTATATATTCCTATGATAGCAAAGCTGAATTTCTGCAACCATAGACCTCAATCAGGGTAGCACCATTTTTAAGTTTTGACAGGAATGAAAACAAGTCTGTGAGGGATAGAACAGTGCATTTAATTGATTGTATTGTTGTTTAATAATGAAAAAGTTTCAATAGACAAAAATTCCAAAACTTCACAGCCCTCGTTTTCATCCAAATTAAATTCAATATTGTGTATAAACTGACTAAAGTCTATTACTTAATGTAGTCTTTAGTGTCACAGGATCCTTCCCTCCAAAGTTTTCACCAGTAGTGTGTACTTATGGCGCTTTTCCACTACACGGTACCAGCTCGGCTCTGCTCCGCCTTTGTTTGGTTTTCCACTGTGTAAAAGTTGTACCTGTTCCTGCTTTCGGGTACTTTTTTTGTATCACTTCTGGCGAGGTTCTGAGCGAGCTAAGGCGAGCTGAGGCGATACTAATGTGACGCTTGAAAACAATGCCGACTGTTGATTGGTCAGAGAGAATCGTCACTTTTCACTGCGTCATCATTGCACACGCCAGATGGAGTATCCAGAATATCCATATCCGCCATTTTTAAATAGTTTGGCCAGAGATAGTTACTAAACGTCACCATTATTATTATTATGGCATCTCGGAAGAAAACGCCGTGGTCAAACGAGGAAGTGCAGACTTTCCTTTGTTTGGTTGCCGAAGAGAGAATCCAGCGGAAGCTTGATAGGGCAACGAGGAACAAAAGGCGTTGCTATGACGACCGGGTACAATCTGTGGCGGTACGGTCTGCAATGGACAACAGAGCGAAGAAATCGAGCTCTGAGTCCGAGGCAAGCTGGTACGGGTAATGGAAAAGTGCCATTAGTACTTTGGTGTACGTGGCCATAGGTCCTCTTAGCAGCTTGTTACAATGCACTGAACAAACTCCGCCATTCTGAGCTTACCAACCTAAAACACCTCTGATTGGCCATTGAGTTCAAGAAATGAACAGACATGTCTGTGATTGGCTACAATGCTTAATGCTACAAAAACACATTGTAAACAGAAACCGTCGAAGCTCTTCAGAGCGCAAACACAAATACGCACTGGAGGATTTGCCAAATCTGTTTAGCTAATATCCTATTTTGACCACCTCAACTTAGGGTGCTCTTACTTTCGTATGAGGCGCTTAACACCCATCTAGCACCACCGTAGAAGCGGGCCTGAGCTGACTGCGCTCTGCAGCCATCATGAAGAAATCTTTAAAACAAAATGAATAGGGATCATGACAAAAATATTCTACACTACCACATTTATCCCTGTTTTGGACAAGCAGCATCACTTAGGCCTACTTGTCTCAGCAGTGGCTAATTGTCAAATGCAGAGAGGAGTTACTATTTACCCTGGCTAATGAATCCCTGTAGCAGTGGCGAGGTGGAGCGCGGTCTGTGATTCTGTGCTAATTCTGTAACAGTGAGTGCATTTGTCCTCCATTAGACACTGTTGAAACATTAGGGCTCATTAGAACTCACGGGCAAGTGTACTAAAGATACGCTCAGACTGATAAGATATTAGCATTGCACTCTCTGGCTGCAATACACAATGGGCGCAAATGTGGTTTGGAAAAATGCCAGAAGCCACATTACTTTCCAATGCAATCTAGCTGATGAACACTCTACTTCACCCCGTGGTGCAGTGAGAATGATACTAAAGGTCTTTAAAAGCAAGTCAGTCCACTTTGGTGGCCACACAATTTCCACTCAGAAATTGCTAGTTAATTTGACAAACAATTGCAAAGAAAAACAGCAAGTAACACACAGAGTTAAACGTGAAACTTTGAAGTAGAAAAAATTAAATAGTATTTCTTGTACAACTTAAATAATCGTGGTTTTATTTTATTTTTTTGCAGTGCATCTAATAGTCACACAAGTACAGCTCCAAACTGAATAGAGAAACAATGACATTTTCAATAGTTTGAAACAAAATGCCATTTTTCTATTAAAAAGGTAATTGGCTCTTTAAATGTAAAACGGAATTTCTTTTTATACAACTGCCATACTACAATTTCTCCAGGTCCATCTCCTCCACCACATATATTCTCTGAACAGTGTATACAATGTATTAACTAAATAGTTTTTACCAAGTAATATCTATTTCCTGAAACAATTCAAAGTGTCATCCCAAAGGATAGTGTCTGAACACAAAATGTCTCCTTCCAATTAATCGCTGTCTATTTAATTAGGTCAATATTTAATTCAGATTTTTAACTACACTGAATTAAGCTCCGTGTTAATGAGAATCTTGGATTACACAAATTTAATGAGCCAACTATTCAAAGCTTTTAATTAGAGCATCATTTTTACAAATAGAAAAATTATCACGCTCAAAACCTCACAATTACACCTTCTACAAGCATCACTTTTTTTCTCATTTAAATAAAAATAATTTCTATAGAAAACATTAGAAATCAACAGATCATCTTTATGCAAAAAAAAAAAAAAAATTCTACAAAACTTACCTAACATGTGTGGTTGAATTATAATGACTGTGTGAGAGTGTTCTAAACCATTTATCTATTGCAAGGAGAAATAGCATGAAATATGATAATAGAAACAAGATACTTTGCCTATTCAGTTCCAATTACAAAGACAGCCTCTCCAATACCGATTAAATCCCTTGTCATGTTTGAGTAAAGTGTGATATGGTTCATGAATTTATTCTAAAGTGATATGTAGTATTTGACATTATAGAGTAGATCTGATTAGCCTCAGCATCCCAGTGTGAGTGAAATTAGCCCTCTCGCATCATTCTCGCTACATACTGCTTCAATAAAAAACAAGCATTTAAATAATAACACTGTCATCTGAAGAGAATTGTAGCGAATACCTGAGCCGAAGAGCTTGATTTAAAAGAGTATTTTTTATGCAGTGATGCTGATGAAACTTTACTTAGAACAGAAAAACAACAACCAGAAAAAAACCACACACAAGAGATTTCTGCTCGAAAGTGATAGAAAGAGGGATCAAAAGAAGTGACAGCATATTTAATATGAAATTGAATGAAGTGATTGAAACAAAGTGGGAAGATATAAACACAGTTGGTACAATGAATTGTATTGTCTTTAAGTCACAACTTATTTTCCATTTTTTTTGTACACTGGAAATGCTTGGAAAAACTTTGTTGACTGAATTCGACACAAAGTACACAACCGTAACCTACTCAACAGTATACTTATAACCTTCACAGCTTCATTTTAAAATAAAAAATCGCATTTACTTAGACTGTCCATGAAACGTCTATGACATCATGAACATGCATGCACACTGTGTGATAAACTGACCTTCACAGAAAGAACTGATAACAAACCCAATTTTTACACTGATGACTATGTGGGTGTATCACCCAACAGGACCAGCAAACAGCGAGTGACCTTTGTAAAAGGTTTTTTTAAGGGTCAGGGGTCATCTATGCTACACCATGACTACTAATAGGCCAGGAACTCCCGAGATATTTGGAGCCACCGTCATCCCACATTCCCTCGTCCTCGTTCACACACCCCAGTTATCTCCTGAACGCCTGATGCACCTGGGTCTTAGGGCTCAGGCCAGTTTGAAGGGATTTGAGAGGACAGATTGATAATCCGAACTTTGAACATGAGGCGAAGGCTTTGAGGGAGGTCTCCGGCGTTGTGGGCTTTCGGGTCTTTTCTTATGGAAATGCCGCCTGAGCAGCCAGAACAGTGATGAAAATGCCACAGGGCTTATCACAACACGACAGCCCCACCGGACAGAGACCGCGGGAAGAGACTGACAGATCAGCCGGCGCTAAGGACATCGCTATGTGACGTGTATCATCTTTATAATGATGTGTGCTCATGACCAGGTGTGTAAGGAAGGGAAAGAAAGAGATGAAAGAAATGTTACAGTAAAGCGCTCTGTCAGTTATAAGGAAAAGAGGCACGTTCCTGTAATGAGGGTCGTCTCCTTCCAATTCAAAGTAAATGGCTAGCTCTGTCCCACTAATCTTTTAGAGAAGCTCATAAATGTCAGAACTTCTAAAATCAATGACATTAAGACTTAAATGTTTCCTTCATATAATCTTTAAAACAGTGGATCAATGCCTGCAATGGATACCCAATGGGTTAGACGATGCCATTTCTTTCAGACCATCCAGATAAGTTACCTGCTACATTTTTATTCAGCTCATAACCATTTATTGCTTTACTCAATCATTTGCACTAATTTCTCCCAACTAACCTGGATAGTTTCCGCAGATATTCAGAAAAATTAATCAGAAACCTCTGAAGTTTCATTGTATGGACAGAATTACCAGCCTGATCTCACGGGAATTCGTATCGAATTTACGAGGTGGCTAATTCGCAACAATTCATACGACCTCACTCATATGAATTAGTACGATTTTGCTAAAATCGAACATATTTTACGAATTGGCCTATTCGTATGAATTTGTACAAATGACCTACCCCTTACACCGCCCCTAAACCTACCCATCACGTGGGTTTAGACAAATTGTATCGAATTCGTATGAGTGAGGTCGTACGAATTCAGTACGAATTAGCTACATTTTAATCATTCGTCGAATTTGATATCGAATTGGTCGTGAGATGAGGTAGGAAATACTCTAGTTAAACCATTTAAAAATCAAAAATAAATCTTCTGCTGCATTCGTTTTGGAAAAGTGATCGAGAAAAACTAGAAACCTAGGCCTTAAAGTCATTTAAGAATAAGTGTCAGAGCCAGGGGCGTAGCCAGTATTGGGCCAGGGCGGCACTGGCCCGCCCACATTACTCATTGGCCCACCCAGGCAAGTTTGATAAAAAATAAAACATTTTTTAGTTCATTTGTATTATTCAAAAGTATTTAAGAAAATATATTAATATATACCTGATTTATTGTTGACTGCTGTGTATGTTTAATTCGTTTCCGAATAAAATGGAACTGTCGAAGCAATCCCTCGGAACGTTATTGGTTGCAATGGTTGCTGGGGGGTCCGACAGGAAAACTCACAGCGGCACCACAATAATGGCTAAACAACTTTCTTCAATGTGCTATTTTAAAAAAGCAAGAGTTGAGGAAGAAGACACGCCACTGCCTTCATCTACCGAGTCACACAGCCCAATTCTTCAGACTCATTAACCCACAGAAGGCTAGTCAGGTGCTGGCGCGGCCGCTTCTTGCTCCCTCTCTCCCGGTCACCCAGACACGGGTTTACCCGCCCATCTAACTGCGATATTATTATTATTTTAGCTTACTTTACTTTCGGGTGAAATGTCTTTGCACTGCTGACTAGCCTGAATAAAATAGACCGGTTATTGTCTACACTGGTTTGCCAAGCCTTTATTGAGCTCTGTTGGTTGAACATGATGTTTTGTCGAATATAAACGTGTAACTGTTTTTGCAGTTTGTCTATTAATTTTTCTACTCTGTAAGGTTAATTATTATTGAAGTAATTTTTTTCTATGAAAAACTATAGGCCCACTCACATTTTCAATGGCCCACCCAAAATACAATTTCTGCCTACGGCACACTGGTCAGAGCTCATGTGCATGCATATCAGCTGCTATAGACATATGGACTGAGTGTCTGTTAGAAGTATGAGAGTAAAATCTGTGTGGTAAACCCATCTGGCTAGAGACATATTTGGATGGGTGCTACACGCATGTTTGATGTCAAGTAAACAGACGGACCACAGGAAAAAGCCTGGATAATGAGCTCATTTTGAATTAACAATATGTGTCTCTAAAAGAGCACAAACTTCTTTCAAAAGTCCTAATCTCAAAGATTAGGGAATTTAGAGAATGTTGACATTACCACCCTCAAACACACACACAAAGATATAGAAAAAAATGATTTTGTCCATAAAACAATTTTGTTTTAGAATCCAACATTCTTTCTTTAAAATAAAAAATATTGTTGGAGCTGAGGGAGAGTAAATGATGATTGTTCCTTCCATAACTGAGTTCATGTCTATTGCTCACACTAATGTTCAATAAACAGACCGAATTTGGTAATCAAAGAGCAAAGGCATGTCAGAACTAGAGATATTGGGTTGCTGTGGATGGCACAGGGCCAGGTAGGTCCTTTTCGCAATCAGCAATAGACATGCACAAAGCCAACAAGGCAAACGTTCACACGCATAAGTGTTAAATAACATCCATTGGTGCCATTTTGAGCTGTCCAATGTCTTTAAGATTTTATAAGATTACATGCACACTTTTGAAAATGGGTTTCAAAGTGCAGGTTTTTAAACTTTTTATATAATAACCGTTTTTGCGTTATAAAACGCAAATTTGTCATAAGAGATCATACCCATGAGTGTTTTCATTCTATAGGTGCATAGTTTTTCTTTACAAAGTGGATAAATAGCCCACTACTGGCCTAGCATGCATTATACAGCGTTTTTAATCATTTTAAAGGATCCATGTGAAAGGAGATTCGTTTTGACAATGTTGTCGTCTGTAAGCCTAAAATGCAGATGGAAAAACTTTTAGTACATCGCTGTTGTGTAAATGTACTCTAAGTCGCTACTTGCTAGCCAGTTTTGCCAACTATTTTCAGTGAAAAGTAGCTAATGCCTGCAGCTAAATGTCGCTATATGACATACTGTACCAACCATTTAAGATGTTTTCTATACTAATCCATATTAAAAAATCTCTCTACTCTCTACTGAGTAAATTTCTCTACTCACATACTGAAAAATCACTAATCTAGCGCCAAAGTCCAACATGGCATCATGACTTTTGCGTCAAACATACACACCACTTTCAAGTGGTGTGTATGTTTTTTATGGCATTCAAAGTACATTTCATATTGCATTGTATATTTTCCTGCATGTAGGCCTATGTTACAGTTTAGATTCCCCGTTCCTACCAAATGTAGATGCTGGTTTGACTTAACCTCCTCCCACTGTACCACATGCCTCAGCCTTAATGACAGACCATTATCAGCCTGAGTTTGCAGCAGGGGAAATAAGCTTCATACTGCCTCAGCATCCAAGAATAACTACTCTACGCAGGATATCTCGAAGAGCGAGAGAGGAGAGATTAGGCATCCTATAACTGGAGCGAGCGCTCATGACTGTGGAATGGTATGTCAGTGCCAGCGTGACTGAAGTCTATGTAGTCATGGCTATATCTATATGAATAAAGGCATACAATGAAGTATGACACAGATAATTGATGACAGATTATTCATAAACATGGATGAATAATGATCTGAAATGCAGTCAAGCCTTTTGATGCTCTTATTATTGTACTGACGTCAACAGAGGTTAACTATACATGTTTCTATATCATGCTGAAGTCCATATAATCCCCTTTTCAGTATTGATTACGAATTCGGATCTGCAACAGTTATTTTACTTCGAAAAATAATAAAAAGGAACAGCACGGTAACAAAACAAAGATGCCTACAACAAGACAGATGTTAGAGGTTGTAAACTCAAGTAACAATGAAGTTGAAAAACTGAGCCTTTTTCACAATTCTGAACACTGATGTTCAATGTCTGCGTGCTTTCTTCCTCACTTTTGGTTGTTCACCATTTTGCTAAAAAAAAGGCACTTTCTTGCACAGTCTGTAGATTCTTTAATTCTATGCAAGTTTTTCCTCAACCCCTTAATTCATTACGGTGTTCAAAACGTTGCATTGCCACTGAGTGAACAAGAAAAAAGGTGAGGTAATTGTCTTTCACTCTGGATTTAAAACACCAATCAAATGGCACATACATTATTTTGACACTAACTAATCCATTACTGATGTAAATGTCTAGAACTAGACATAATACGGTTTATGAATGTATTGCCCACACACAATAACATCCAAAAAAGGGAAAAAGTTTGAGGAATATAGCTCTATCGTTCCCCAGTAAATCAATTATATGCTAATTTAAATGCCTGGCTGCAAGTGCAATCTCTCTTTGACTGCATGCATTATAAAATTAGGAAACAGATTCCTAAGTTCTGATGTTATTACGCAGAAATGTCAGCTATCGAAAGCTGTAGACTTTCAACAAGGAAAACAGGTGTCGCTGTCAGGACCAGTTTCAGCGAAGAAAACCCTGAGCATCCCATTTATGTAGAAAAATAGATTGAGATTTACTTTTTATTTGTCACAGCTCCAATGCCTGTCTGTATGCATCTGTATACTCATTAATCATCATGTCCCAAACACACAAACACGAACACACTGAGGAAGAAGTTGATGTAGAAACACATTCTGGTGCCACTTAGTATGACAAACTCTCACACACATTGGCACCAGTGACACAAAAAGGCTCAATGTGTTTGCCAAATATGCCCACCATGCCATATTCACCCCGGACCAGCTGCCATATGGGCTTCCAGAAACTTCTGCATCACCCACAGTTCTATTAGGCCACCAGCCACCAAATTTACAGTGGCATCTGGGGTCCAGGGGGATTAATTAACTCCGAGAAAGACCACCTCCACACTCACAAGCTCCTGACTATCCCTATCGGCATCTTAGGCTCCTTTTTGACTGACCCACCCGGATCTGCGTAATACTGCCGGCCCATCAATCATCAACCGACCGACGTCTTTCATCTCCGCTGTGTAACATAAACATGGGTGCAATTTGCTTCGCTGTTCTTGTGGGTGCCCCTTTCCTGTTTCATTAGAGTTGATTTTCTATGGTGCCACCTCCTATAGATATCATGCAGATGCATGGGACAAGAGAGAGAGGGTGACATAGAAAGGCAAGAAAAGGGGTCCAGACTGCCAAGCAGGTGTGACAATATGCAACTGGGTTGGGTAACGGGTTATAGAGAGATGATCTGGGACATTGCCTCCAGTTGTGGGGTCCCTTTATGCATTAGTACTTCATTTATCAATGTCACAGCTTCTACGGACCTTCCACGCCCATAATGGCCATACAAGTATGATATACAACAATGTTTTACAATGATGCATTTTGAATATCATTGGTGCAACAAATTATGTCTAAATTACTTAAAGTCACCATATTTGAGCACAGTGGGTACTATAGTAGGCCGTTTTTTTAACTGGTTAATCTGTATCTGCCGTGTTGTTCAAAATATAGGCTATCTAAACATCCCTAAAACTAGAAGGAAAAATGTGTAAGATTTGTTTCAGGTAATATTTGGGAATTACTGAGAAATGAAATAAGATATACCCAACTCCTATTGTCTTATTTTGAGCACAAACCTCATTTTATTAGATTTATGTTTAGAAGAAATTGTGACATCAAAACTATTTTGCATATATTTATTTTAGAATTTTATAAGATCAGTAAGATTTTATTTTTATATACAAAAATATGTATTTTGCTGAGTGACGCACATAACTTTGGCATAACTGTATTTTTCATGTTCATCAAAACCACAAGGTTTCCACCAAACTCATATCAAATCAACTTTTGTCATGCAATGATGGCCATTTCACAAGGCATCTAATAATAGCAATAAATACACTTTGTGAGACCTAAAACATATTTTGCAATCACAGAAACAAATCAGAACATTAAGCAATGGTCAGCTACCCATACACTCTAAAACGTGCTGGGTTGTTTCAACCCAAATTTGGGTCAAATATGGACAAACCCTAATGTTGGGTTAAAAATGGCGATTAAAAAAGTACAGTTGAAAGTGAAAGTTGAAGGGTTAAAATTTGAAATGACTTTTTTAACCCAACATTTGGGTTTGTCCATATTTTACCGAAATTTGGCTTCAAACAATCCAGCATTGTTTAGAGTGTGTATTAATTTACCTATAATCATTTTTACCCAAATGTTGGGTTAAAAATGTAATTTCAAATTTTAACTTCAACTTTCACTTTCAACTGTACATTTTTTAATTGCCTTTTTGCCAACATTTGAGTTTGTCCATATTTTACCCAAATTTGGGATGAAACTGTCCAGTTTACATCTAAATTGAACTAAACCATCTAAGATCAAATCAGCCAGCATCACGCGAATTACAACAGCAAATATAAATATTACCACTTAACATGTTCTATACATTAACATTAGTTAATGCATTAAGTACAGTATCATAAATTAATAATTGTGTGTTAATATATTAATGTTTAACATTTAATGTTGTACTATATTGAAACTAGCATTACTACAACTAATGGGTTTTCTAATGTCAACGTAATTTTATTGTAAAGTGTTCCCATATAAACTTTGCGAGGACACAAAGAACAATTGGTGCCATCACTGAGACAGATCAGAACCTGCTGCAAAGAAGGTCCACTTTATAACTTCTTATTCAATTAGACTGGACAAGGCTGGCCTGCTTTCTAGAAATCTGGTTGCAGTTTTGACCAGGCTCTTTTGGAAAACATTTTCCATGCTGTGTTATTTTGTGATGCTCATTTCGGTGAAATTTGAGTGGGTTGATGAGGGTGACATGAGTGTGGTTATGAAAATACTTAATTATGCAGTCGTTCAATGAACGGATGGAATGGTTACAATTGGGGTTTCTTAAAATGATCCAATGCAATGCAAATGTCCCCAGTGCAGCCTGTAGGGAATTTGAGCAGGAATTCAATTTAAAAAAAAAAAATCACCTAGCCAATCTCTAACCATTTGAACAACCTTTTGAGTGTATTGTGTTTTATTTAACGTCAGTGATTGCATGAAGTCAGTTTCGGTAAATGTCACCAAATCGCTTTGAAATGAGGACCGAAATATGAACACACAAATACAATTACTCTTCCACATGATTGATCAAGCAGAAGGCTGTGCACCTTTGCAAATACAAGATCAAATCACACCAGCGGGAACGGCTGCAAGTCTATAATTTACAGCCCATTTGTTATGATACGAGTTCAAAGTCTGATGGAGGTTGGTTAGGGGCTTTGGGAACCCCCGCGAGGACAGCACCCGAGACCTCGAAATCCACCCCCCGAGGCTCTCTTTGACCCGTCCCAGGGGCTAGTAAATCAGACAGCACCCAGGCTTGGAACCACCAGCCCGACCGCCTGGCAGACATAGCGGAGATCAGTCACACCCGTCCCCTGTGGCTATCTGTGATCTGAGTCTTAACCCTGATCTCTTAGTTTATCAGCTCTCATATCCCTTAATAATGGCAATTGCAGTAGTGCCTTTGCACCACTAGGGGGAGTCTATCCCACAGGATTTTTTTTTTCCTACAGCCATCAACCAAAATACTTGGTCTACACAAGCTGGAAAACAAGTACAGCATGGGGTACAATTTTGAAACCATGGCACAGAAACCACATTAATCAGTGACTTGGGTTTGCATCAATTTTCATCTGGTGTGTTAAAAGCAGAACTGATAAATGGGTTCTATGGGCCTGATGACCACCCTAGTTCATCTGGACCCACTCAGAGGAAAATGGCAGCAGTTCAAGTGCTGAAACATGGAAATTTACACACACAACACAATTTGCTGAAAAAAAGAGAGTTGATTGGTTCTTATTCACTGTTAGCCCTGTAAGCTAGATTCATGAGTGTATAGACTAGATTCATGTTAGAGGATGTCAACCAATACATGCAAAAGAAGATCATTATGCAAACACAACCACATTAATGTTTCATCAACTTTTTACGTCACAGGATATTTATTAAAATAATTTTTTTTGTGATATTTTTTTCTTCTTTTAATGATTTATTACCATTAGGCAGTATGTGAATTATTGAAAGTGTGATTAGTGTAGTATTCAATAATGTGTATTTATGATTTCATAAAATACTAACCACATATGATTAGTCTTAGCAACACAAAGAGGTTCGCCATTTTATTCCAAAAACGTTCAAGCTTTACAAGTCAAAGGCGCCCATAGTTTGAAGAAACACCCACATATGTAAACAAACCAGAAGTTGCCTATTTAAATATAAGCTCAAGGTTGGGTTTACAAAAAAAATGCAAATGAGCAAAACACAGTAATTTGTCTGATCTGAGCAACTCCTGCATGTCAAGTCTTGAGATCTTACAGAGAAAATGAAATGGATGAACAAGTCAAATGAGGCTGACTTCATCACAAAACACACCAACACATCCAGTAGTGGTTGAAGTGATGTAAACCAGCATATGTTTGCATATGTCAACGAGCAAGGACAAACTGCAGTCTTCCTCCCTGAATACTGCTGCCAAATTTGTTTGAAATTATGTAGGGTAAGTTTTGTTAAAAGTCTTGAAATCACATTCATTTGTTTGAACACTAAAAGGTTACACCTGTCCGGTGAAACACTAGAAGTGTTCTTTCTTAGCACCAAATAACAAAGAAGTTAGTGATATACTAAAAGGTTATAAATTGTTAGTTTTGTTAAATATTACATTGGCTGAGATAATGTGCATTAGGATTCTTCAGTGATAAATTGCCCTGATTCTATTATCTTGATTCTAGATTTCTGACATTAGGGACATCATTTCTCAAAATTAGTTCACGCTATTTCAACCGAGGATATTTCAGCTGGACATTATAAATCAATATTTTTCTGCACTAAACTAGTGAATTTTCCCAAGATATATTCAGAGATGATAAACAAGATGTTAAAGAATAATCATTTAATTAAAAACCCAATTTTAACAAAAAACTGACATTCAATCTATATTTAGACCTTACTGAAAACGTACCAGCGTGACATCCGACGGGTTTTCCCAGATCGCATCAAATATAGTGATGCTTTTGACAATGCATATACATCCAACGCACATGGCACCCTTTAGCGTCATTATAACACACTTTGGTTATGGGTAGGTTTAGGTCTGGGGTAGTGTTAGGGTTAGACCACTAGTAGGCGCCTTCTAGCCCATATCTGCGTCTCATATTGACGCTAAAGGGTGCCATGTGCGCTGATGTATACACATTGTCAAAAGCATCAATATGGTACTGGTCACTACGGGCTGGTACTGTACATGCAAATAATCCTACACTGTTTTACTGTAGCAGCAACACATACAGTATAATATAGTATGATCTAGTGTGTAACCTCTAAAAATATAAAGATTGACCAGCAAAATTACTCCATCTTTCCATTTCCATGATCTGGAAATGCAATACTGTAGGCTGAGTAGGCTATTTGCTTGATTTTGTGCTATAAATGAACACAGGTTTTATGAAGATGGAGAGAACATGCTTGTCTAAAGTGTGTATATAGATGCAAGATTAAAAAAAGAAATTCTTGAAAAACTGTAAAAAAAAAAAAAAGAAATTCCTCAACTCATCCTGGCTGTGACATATTTACATAAATTCGACGGCATCTCAATGCACTGTACGCCATCTGTCCGACTGCTAAGCTGTGTGAATGTAGAGGGGGGTGTAAACTACAGTATAGTGTAATTGTACAGGGGAATCCATATAAAAACCATGCAGGGACACAGTCTGTAATTGTTCCCTACTTAAGCGAATCAAAGGCCTGATCTCCACAGAGGCCTTGCAATATGATTGAGCTGTCAGACACAATATGCTAATCGTCATTCTTAAGATGCCTGGTGGACGGCTGCATTCCAGAGCTATGCTACTGTTATATATATAAATCCTTATTGTCAGGCTGGTGAGTCGAACCTCTTGAATTGGAGTTAAGGGTGAATAATCCATTTACACAAGCGTCTGCAAGTACAATGGCAATGCCTCTATTCACAGTATGAGAACAGGGATGTTTCTATGAGGAAAAAAAGTGGTTTAAAATAAAGACAGCGAAAAAATATCCACATTCTGATGAGTTATATCGAAACGCTTCTTTTTGAAAAGATATCGAATTTAGTGCCTGTAAAAATTAAAGTGGTGCATTAAACAAAAAAGTTCAAGGGCACAATTCAAAAGTTAATACGTGATAACTTACTTGACTAGACGTTAGAGGCTTAAAAAATCAGATTTATCTTTTTTTGCCTTTATAATATGCACAAAAGTCACCCTTAGCCTGGATTATGGGAATCGGATTAGCCCGTTCCCTTTGATCTGCTAGATTACAGTGAATGTGTCATGGCAGGCTGGAGGATGGAAAAGTTTGGTCTGCTGGCCGAGCAAGTCCTTAGCTGGGTAACATTCTTCCCCCAAAGATCAGGCCTCTGAGATTTGTTATGGTTAGAGAACGTTAGCGCAAGCCTCTGGGAAATTTTGCAGAGCTAGTTAAAATTCAGTGCATAAGGTGACCATGAATGAGTAGTCGTGCTAATGTACCAATACGTTTATCTAGCAGAGCACAGGCTTGATAGATCATTGCAATTCGAAGCAAACTGTTTTATACATAGACGAGATATGTCTCCCTGCATGCTACTGTTTATTCATGAGATGTTCAGCCAATAGGAGCGGTGTGTGTCCCTTTGGGATCAGATCTTGCGATAAAGTCTTGCTGTGTGGTGGTTAGATACAGTCAGTCTGAGCTAGGGAGCTGGGTGAAAACAGATTAAAGCTGCCTGTTAACCTTTGGGACGTGTCTTTTGGAAATCCAGTCTGAGTGGTATAATTGGCTTTTTTAATTAGTTATACCAGAGCTGGAACAGAGGAAAGCACTTATGTTAATCACAGCACAAATACCTTGACACTTCCCCTCATGTGCTTGACAGGACATCTGATTGGCTGAAGTGTTTAAGTGGCGGAGGCCTCGCTCTTCGCTTTAACACTAGAGATGGTCTCAACAACGACTCTTAACTGTAATGACGACTCCAAATCATTTAAGCGTCCTTGAAATGAGCAGTTCAATGACGAGTATTCTACTTGAGGAGAGAACAAATTTGATTTTATTAAGGAATATTCTTAGTTCAACATAAGTTAAAGGGTTAGTTCACCCAAAAATTGCATTTTGTCTAGGGCCCGATAATTTCTGCGATCACGGAATAAAAAGCACACTCTTTTACAACTAAAATAACAGTAAAGGGTAAAAAAAAATTAATTCCCAAAAATTAAAACGTAAAAAATGGAATTTGCAAAAATTAAAATGGAAAAAAAACGGAATTTGGGAAAAAATAAAATGGAATTTGGGAAAAAATAAAACGGATTTTATAGGGCCCTATTTGTCATCATTCACCCTCATGTTGACAATCCATGAATTGAAGAGACACTATTGCTTTATATGATGAACACATTTATTATAGGCTTTTATTTGCATATAAACATTGTTCGTACCGTCCTTCACCCGGGGATGTGCACGGACAGCTATATTAATCATAAAATCATATTACTATCTTTACTGCACTGTTATTGTTTGGAGGTTTGAGTGGAGAGGAGAGAAAGGGTAAAATATTTTACAGTTACATTACATTAATAGTTACATTACTGAATAGATTAAAACACTCAAACCCCCAAAGGATATATATTTCAATCAATTCAAAGGTCTTTCTTTTCTTGACCTTTTTTCCATTGTCTATTCTTATATTGTTTTTTGTCTGTGTTTAGTTTTTGCTGATAAATGTTTATATGTGAAAAAAGCCTAAATTCAATGTTAATCATATAAAGCGATTGTGTCTATGCAGAAAATTTGGACTAAAGCACTTGATTTATTTGGATTTAATAATAATTTAATAGTTGGATTTAATCCTAGTTTTACGACCCCTTTTTGAAGCGTCAAAGTGGTAGTTGCTTATCTGCCAATGGAAGGACAGAAATCTCTCAGATTTCATTAAATATAACTTCACTTGTGTTCAGAAGATAAACAAAAGTCTTTGGGTTTGGAACGACATGATTGTGAGTAACTGATTTTTGGGTGAACTAACCCTTTAAGCTCAACTGACAGCACTTGTATGTATGTTTGTTTTGTTTTTTCTTTAAAAAAAAAGAAAAAAGAAAAGAAAAAAGAAAAATAACTGCCACAAGTCAAAATTTCTCTCTGTGGTAATAAACTATCTCACAAATACTGTAAATTGAGCTAAATGGAGAAGACAAAGTGTCATTTAAGAAAAAAAAAATGCAACTTAATATTTATTTTAAACAGCAATTTACTCTAAATCAAACCGTACCAACTCAAAACTCAATTCTTAAAGGAACCGTATGTAAGATTGTGGCCAAAATTGGTACTGCAATCACTTTCAAACTACTGTAGAGCGGTGTATCCCTCTCCTCCCTGACTCGAGGTTGCCAGATTGGCTGCAGGATCCAGCAAATTCTACATTTCTACGCTTCTACGTTTTCAGCCGTCTCCATCTTTTAAAGGCATCTCCTATACCAAATACTTGTTTTATTTCTGCACTTTATCATCAAGTATTTCAGAATCACAGTGAGAATTTTTTGGATTCGTAATGTTAGACATTTTTTTATCCGACATGTTTGTAGCTGCAGCTGTGGTAACTACAGCTGAGCTGGCAACCCGGATGCCCCAACACTACTGACTTTGTGATTGGTAGATTAGTGGAGAGTGGCGCATCGGAACAAAACACAACATCTCAACATCAACATCAGTTGAGGGCTGCAACTTCTCTTTTTAAAATGACAGTATCTTATACTACTGTTGCCAGTGATATAAGTATTTGAAATGAACATGATTTCTTAATGTCTAGTGACATATCAGGGCCATTTTATGATTAATTGAAATACATTTCTTACAAAAGGTTCCTTTAAACTACAAGACGAGAAACAAGAAAAGAAGAGAATGTCAATATGTTTAAGATAAATGAGCTTTTCCAACAACATTATCTGTCTGATGAAGAGCAAAGTTTCCCCTTCATTCCTTCACAAATCAAGCGTTTTATAAATCTTATAGAAAGTCAGCACAGTGCAAAAACACACTCAGAGCTCAATATCTGGTTCAAGAGAATTGTGACAGTGATTCAGCATGCGTTGTTCAATTACAGGTTTGGATCTCTCCCTAAATTTCTCCTCCATCTTCCTCCTCTCTCAATAATGAGTCCCTTTCTCTGAGTTTGTGAATGCAGACATTAATCACTCCTTTTGCAGACAGTGACATCAGTATCGTTCGGGTAAACACACAGGTCATTTTAAAAGCGTTTCCTGCTCAGAGAGACTACTAAACAAACAGACAATCAGTCTGTGAAAATGTGACATTAATTGGCAAAATGTACAGAAGTTCAATCCCATGGGACCCTTGCACCGGTATGACCTAATGTGTGACATAATTAGCGTCAAATGGAAAAATCTACTGTACTCAAACACATGGCACCTGCAACGTGCAAGTCACAGTCGTCACACAAGCGAATGATTCAGGTGTACAGTATATACACATTTATATATGTAATCATACAGAATAAACATACAGAAAAGTCGTAGACTTTTACACATCAAACTGATGAATAAGCACATTTTCAAACTATACAATAATTAAAACACAAGGTCTGCCAACAGATTCGTAATTCTTTTGAGATGCACAGTCTTGCTTAACAGACTCAATGTCAGTTGTTCGACTAGGGTGAACAAAGGCGACTTTGGTTATCCCACCCCCTCTACCACTTTGGCAAGCTGTCAGGGGATTATTTCATAATGGTTAGGATGGAAGATTTAGGGAGCAGACGGTACCTCCACTTCATTTAAAGGATATAAGAAAAACCCAGATGGACAGCTTTTAAAAAATAAGGTTCCATTGGCCCAAGCAAAACCAGGTCTCTGCATTTTCCACCCAAACTTCTCACCCTCTCGCATGGAAAACAGCCCAGGTGATGGTAACGACCTGGCTGATTTTTTATTTTTCAACTGCATAAACCATAAATTGTCCTTTCGCCTCATGGCTAGTATATTACCTATGACATCAATCTCCTGACATTGGGAAACGCACCAGGTCCCTTTAAAAACTAAGCACCATTGCCTTAAAAACTGCCCTTTTTGGTGCATGACATCTCATTATTGTAAAACATTTTGGGCCAAGGGTCTACAAAGCCAAAGGAACAATCAGGGGGCTCATGAAAAGAGTCTAGCACATCTTGGCTTTCACATCATCCTATATGTGCCATATACCATAAGCAATGCCATATACTTGACATAAACATTCACATAAAACTACAGTATTGTACATTGATTTGTTGCATAATGATTAAACTAGCTTTTAAGCCAATATCGTTAGATCACTTTGTGTTGTTGGACAGGAACAGATACATGAAGATAGGAAAATTAACTCACCATTATCCTTGAAGGCCAAACACAGAACTTGCTCCATGTGAGTAGTCTGGACTGGTCCTGGTCCCTATAAAACACAAGTTTTCTTAAATCAAGATTGCCATTATCAAAACAAAAATGCATAGGCTAATCCAACTACCAATCCAGTGCATGGTAGCCTATACACACAATTTCAAAGACATTGTAGATCTATAATCACTGGAGAGGTCATACTGACATGTTACATGAAAGCCTGGGAAAGTTGAGCTATAGCATTTGCTGGTATTCAAAAAAGTTTACATTTCGTAAACATACTCGATCATCATGGACATGATATTCATTGTTCACGTGTCATCATCGTTTCCAGCCCGATATCATGAAAGTTAGTATCTCATCGAATGTCATTTTTTTCGTGGCATTTATACGCAAAAAACTTTTTCGTGTATATGGCACGCGATTTTTGCGTACATATGATACGCACTTTTGGCGTATAATATGCACGAACTTCGCAATATCTTTACTGTGCAACCACTGCTAGGCCTAATTCCTTGATGACTCTTAAAATTCGGTTCTCAGTGAATCACCAACAAATGGCTGTGATCAGTGGGAAAGACTATTGTGAGCCGGTTCCTTTCAGTGAGCATGACAAGGAAAATCTGATTCCTGAACAAATGAATGAATGAATAGGATCATTCAGGCAGACCTTTGAAGCCCAGTTCACGAATGAATAATGCGTATGATGAGCCAGTTCTTTTTTAATGAATCAAAAACATACATAACCAACGTGACCAGTGAAGTCCCATTTTTTAGCATTTTTTAAGTTAATCTGAATTGATTTCGTCATGTTCTGACTCCATGTTATGTTTAATGCAAGCACCTCCCTGTCTTTCTCTTGAAAACAACACGGAAGTGAATTAAACTACATATTCATTCGACTGGCCGCTTGAGGCTGGATGCAAAAGTGAGTCAAATCTGTATCTCCTAAAACTTTACAGCAGAAAAAAAACATGTTTACAGCCTGGTGCAAAATGTTATTTTGGTCTATATAGCTAATTTTGCCCTTCATGACAACTGTGAGGAGGGTGAATTTTTTACAACTCATCCGTTTAAATGATATTAAGCTTTAGAGTTTTGCATAATTAAGGGCGTGGCCACTTGAGTGACAGGTGGATTGCTGCTGCTGTCATTGCTAGCCGTTTGTCTGCTATCTGTTAGCATCACCCTCCGCTTTTTGGGATTAATTCATAGTTTTACATTATACCTGTGCCCGTTGTTGGATTACATCATTGTCAAATATGGAGAGAACAACCAGTGCTGTATTTCCAGTTGTTTTCCTTCGCATGCACTAATGGATGTCTTACAATTTCCTTGCTTTTTGCAGTTTAGATTTAAAAACATCAACAAATTTATGCTGAGAGTCTACACTAGTTATGCGGTACAGAACAGTTATGCGGTATTAAGTTATGTGGTCGTGCTCTCACGGAACAGATTTGAGTGATTTAGTATTTTCAGACTTAGTAACTTAGTTACCGTCAGATGAAATCCTGCAAGTGACAGTGCATTCTCGCCGTCCATGCAATCGGTCTTTGTCAGACACGTGGGTTTGTTGTGTGTGACGTCACCGCGGCGCCATCTTTGAGTATCGCTACTGACTGAGCATTGAAGAGATTACGAGAGTTTTTACTTCATTAAATGTTTAAATTTATCATTTAAGTATTGCCCTCTTTGTATTTTTTATTTTTATTTTATTTTTTATTCCTGTCCTGTTTATTATTGTCTAACGTATGTTCTGTTGTTGTTATTATAATGTTATTTACTCTGTAAACTGAATGTTTAAATAAAGCATTTAAAAAAGAGAGATTACGAGAGCAGAGATAACAAGTGAATAACTCGCAAAACTGCAGAATCACATGAAAATGCCGTACTGCAATAAACTCATTAAATATGTCAGGTACCGTTTTTTTGAGAAATTGTCATCCGTTCAGAACATAGATCCACATATGAGCTCAGCTGACTGCAGGAAGCTGGAGTGCTGATCCCGAATTGCTTTCTCATCGTCATATTTGGGCATTGTCAACTATCTTGTTTATAGTATAAGCGCATATAACGTTACCAGTGAACAAATTTAAAAAATATACATCTCTTAAAGCCCGCGGACATTTCACCAAGTTACTGTATCCTTCGGTAGGAATGTAAATAAATCCCGTAAAGTTAGTAACAGAAAAAATAGGTGTGCTGTATTGATGATGATGATAGTGTCATGTTAAGGATGGTTTATTTTGAAAAAAAGAATGAAAAAACAATTCGTCAACAACAGAATACCCCAGCATCGATACCATACAAATGGCGGCTACGCCCATAATGCACTTCGTGAATCGCGAGTGTGACGTCACCTGACAAAGTCCGATAGATTCACATCTGTCAGTCTTACCCTGGAGTTTGTCTTAAACTTTATAATCTTAAATGCTAAGTTCCTTATTCACAAGCAGAAATTTAATAAGTCTTCCTTATGTTGTAAGCATTTTATTTTGGAACTTAATATGTTTCTTAAATCACACAAGCTTGTAAAGAACAAGAAGAATAGAAAACTTGTATCTCAATATTATGACCTATTCCCTAATTCCTCTTAATATTCTTGTTTTTCCTTCCTTTCATGTATTTTTTTAAATTTTTTTTTCTTGTTTTTGTCCTTTGTCTTTGGTATGGTATTCTATGTTCAAACGCTTAACTGTATATTGATGGTTTTTCATGTTTTTACCAGATGTTATCAATAAAAAAAAATAAAAAAAACATCTGTCAGTCTTCGTCTGCACCAGTCTGTCCTTGTCTCACTACACTTCCCAACAGAATCCTCCTCGTCTCCACACCTGAACTCACTCCCACACTTACCAGCCTGTCCCTCGTTATCATCATCTGTGTCACTTATCTTCACATCTTTATGGTTCACTTGTCTCTTTATTTATATTTTGATGTGTGTTTTTGTGGATCTTCTGCCCTGTACCTGACCTGCCTGTACCAGTTTCTTTAATTCCATATTTAGTAAATGTTTGAATTGGAGTTTTTTTGCCTTCTGAGTCCTCTCGCCGTGACAACATCCTTGAATAATTGTGGATTTCTGTGCATTTACTTAAACTTCTGAAGTAACATCTTTGGTTTAACCCATTTGAGAAAATGAGAGGTGGTCAAAATCAGATTTTAAAATAGACTGAACTAACAGTTAAAAGTGTTGGTGTATTGTTTAAAACTGCACAAAAGAGGAAAACACAATTGCATTACAAAGAACTCATGGCAACATAGGCTATATATATATATATATATATATATATATATATATATATATATATATATATATATATATATATATATATATATATATATATATATATATATATATATATATATATATATATATATATATAATTAACTAAGTTTCACAGTCACACATGATTTCACAAGTCAAAGCAATTCATTACTATTTAAGGTTTAACAGTTGATATGACTGGACACTGGACAGCCATTTGGATGTAAGGCCTACCTGTACTTAATTTAATGCAGAAACAAATCATTTTACAATGTACTAGGATCATTTAAAGTTCATTTACCAGCAGTGAAGGTGTTCTGCTCCTGGCTTCTGGCTGTGGGTCTGAGGAAGAGCGCGAACCCAGATGCCCTCCATTCGGTTCACATTCAACCCAAGGGCCAGCTCTTCTGCCTGGGAATAATGTGGTGGTACAGGAACACCACCTGTTTGTTTTTCTTTCCTTTTTTTCACAGCCTTTTTCTAGGTTGCTTTTATAAACTTATATCAACAGTGCCTTCTTAAAAGAGATTACTATAAGTAGTACAAATTACCATTATGTAGAATATTCTGGTACTTCACTTTTACTTGTTTCCATGTTCTAGTGAGTGGTGACTCTGACATTACAATGAACAAAGTTATTATTTATTTAGAAATTGTTAAAATATGAAAATATATACTGTAAAAGTGATAAAAACATCTAACGTGGTCACCAGGCACGTGCACACATAGACATCAAAGGGGGCTTGACCTGCCCTTTTTATTCCTGGAGAGAAAGTGCCCTTTTTTCTGGGGTGCTTTTTTGATTTTTAAAAAATAATATATATTCCTTTTGAGCACAGCTTCCCTGTCAAACAAATATATTTATTGAATAGTGTATCTAATTATCAGGTCTGAACATAGATAGTAGGTTCTAAAGCGCCGATCAAGAGTTAACGCGTCTGCTCTAGTGAGCTCGCGCTGCACCGCCGTTTGGACTTTGGACCGAGACGGATAAACAGTCCGTGGACGCATGCGGTTCAAATGAGTTTCGTTCCGCTTTTGGCACATAAACATTATCGAACACGACATTGATATTGAGCATTGGCAATATTGACTCAAAATTGAATAAAAAAATATAAATTTAAGACGTGGCTAAATGTAATTTATGACCTTGTATGCAATATCCAGACGTTTTTATGGCCTAAAATTCTTATTATTAAAGTTAATGACTTGCATACATCAATAGTCTTTCCCCTGGAATTTAGAAATCTAAATTGGTTAATTTAGAGGAAATCTACAGATGCAAACAGATGGAGGATAGTAGGTTTAAAACAAACTCCATCTAAATGTGGATTTTGAAGGTTTTATTTGATGATGATACAGTCTTCCCTCAAATGTGAAACTAAGTCCATGTCACTATCAGGTGTATCAAATATATAGCATAGAAAACATGCACATTGTGGCATGGTTTCCTTTGCTGCTCAATAAACCTGGTGAATACTAGGGAGAACATTGGTTTCTGTGTGAACTGATTATTTTAAAGACATCTTTTGAAAATGAAACAATTGCGTGAATTTGAGAAAGATAAAATTAACTTTAATACATTTTATAAAAAAAGTCAGTTGTGTTAATATATATTTTTGTTTGAGCCCCTGCCCCTCAAAATGTCTGTGCACGTCCCTGGTGGTCACTACAAACTTAATTTGTCTGCTACTTTTTGCCAGCCCTCTCTCCTGGCTTTTGCACACTTTGACGTTTTCAATTAAGTTTTCAATCAAGTAAAATTATTAATAATAAAATAATTATTAAATTTCAATTATTATCAGCATATCCTTCAACAACGCATTCTCATCCTAGGGCATCATCTAACTGACACTTTTGACCATGCGTCTAAATCCGGCGCACATGGCAACCTTTAGCGTCAGTTAGATGACACGGGTAGGTTTAAGTCTGGGGTAGGGTTAGGGTTAGACCACTAGAAGACGCGTCTCATATTGACGCTAAAGGGTGCCATGTGTGTTGGATGTTGATGCATGGTCAAAAGTGTCAGTTAGATGACACCTTGGGATGAGAGACGGGCTGCCTTCAAGCAATAACTCTTGCTCTGCGGTGGTGAAAAACTGAGCGTGCTCATTGGCCACGACTGAGCAGCCAATAGCAACACAGCTGAACAATATTTCTACTATCGATATATATCCCCTTTTAAACCAGCGCATACATGCGCAATTATCTCAGATACCTCAATCCAGCTATACTAATCATAAACCGGCAGGTGTTCAAAGAACCTAATTAGCCGGATCAGGATGAGCACGATGATATTATCTTGGATGTCTCGTTTGATTCTCGGATGTTTTAAGCAACCTACGAAGAACGGGCCCCTGGTCCCAAACTACTCCCAAGACATGAGAAAAGATGAAAAGATTAATGCTGATTAACTGAACTGAGACTTAATTTATTTGACTCCAAAATGAGGTGATGAGAAATCCCTCTGCCGTAGAGACCATCTATGATGTAAATAGCATGTTCTTTTTCTTACAGTCTTCTTCTGTAAGATCAACATGATGGATTGTGTGTCTTTTGTTAAATATGATACTGCAGAACATCATGCATGTGGTATGCACCACTATGTTTAAACATGGACTTATGTTTGGGAAGACTTTGGCTCAGCTGTGAACAAAAACCCACGATACCACCAGGGTATCACATGGCCAAATGATGCGTGAGCAAGTAATAAAAATAAAAGATATACTCCATCCCAAATGACGGGCTGTTTGGGGCCTAATCTGAGGCAGGCGGAGCAGCCAGTTTCTGTATAAGGGATCTTTTCATGGCACTGTGGGGCCCAGCACATTTTGGGAAGGAGCCACAAGGAAAAAAGAGCCCCCTCCACCCCCTTCTTCTAATCATTCCACTGCCACCTCTTTGTGGGGCTTTTTCACTTTGATTTCATGTTTGTCCATCTTATCCTCACAAGAGGGGGGGTATCTCAAGATATTTATGTGTACAAAAGCCCACCCCCTTCCATCAACCACTCTTTCCTCTTTCTTGCATTTTTTAAAGTTACACTGTCTTAACACAAAAACGCACACCTAAACAGCTTAAAGGATGTGGACGATTTCAAGAGTTTGTGACACGATAAACTGTCGTTGTTTTTCCGAAATACATCTCGGACTGTATTTAATGAGCATTTGAACTGGTTGCTAATAACTATGTGGGTAAACCTTATGAAACATATCAAGAAAATGTCCTGGTTAAACTTTAAATTAAGCATTTAGGACCATTCATATTTTTTTACATTATTTTGAGGACCATTAAGCACATTTTCCAATAATTTTTCATTAACATATTGTGTCCTGATGTTTTACTCACACTATTCACATTATTTAAAAATGAATAATTATTAAGCATAAAATCAGTAGGCTACGTATGAGGTGCAAATACTATTTATTAAATAAATAATACTGTATTTTTTTCATATTACGGCAATGAGAATAATGACCCGTTTCATCCCAAGGCGTTATATAAGACGATTTTGCCAAAGTGCAGACATCCAACGGACATGGCACCCTTTAGCATCAATATGAGACACAGATCTAAATGGGGCAGAAGGCACCTCCTAGTGGTCTAACACTAACCCTACCCCAGACCTAAACCTACCCATAACTGAAGCGTTATATTGACGCTAAAGGGTGCCATGTGTGCTGGATGTCTACGCTTTGGCAAAAGCATCGTCATATGACGCCTTGGGGATGAGAATGCATTGGAAAAATTATGAGAATCTTGTTTTTTCCACATTGAAGTATTACAATAACTCTTATTTAATCACAATTAGCAAGAAAAATATTCGTAGTAATCCTACATTTTTAAAAAACAGTTTTCATTTAGTTTTGGTTTATTTTGGAATGAAATATGAGCAGTAAACATTTTCTTCACAGGTTTAATAAGATGCACCTATTTGATGAAAGTTTCTAGGTTCTCTTTGTCCTCAATTGGGTGAAGGCATTCGGAAAGTAGAGCACAAAGTAAAGTTGGAGCAACTTTTATAACGCAATTCATAAATTAGAAAACAACCCTGGAACATTATGACAAGCGCTCTTTTCGTCTTTTATGCACTCATCATCTCCTCACTCTCAGCTTGTTTCTAAGCCAGACGTGAGGTGTTTCTGCAGGACGGGGGGGAAGCAGCCACATTGGGTGTTAGTGTTGCCTCTGGAGCTTTATGGACTCCTGCTGGGAGCATCTCCTTAATGTGCACAATGAGAAGTATTTATACCAGCCTGACCATTCCGACCCCTTAACTCTGTCCCATCGGCCCAGACTGGCGGATCTTTTCAGAGCCGTGCACAAAGCGCCCATCGGCAGTCTCTGCTCGTTGCGGAGACTGAAACAACCTGTATCTCACAAACACAGAAAAAAGAGAGGATTAGCATTATACATCCATGGTTTATTATCATCGTGGTTTAATTATCATCACATTATAAAGGACATAAAATATATGAGTGCACCCTCATACCGAGTGACTTGCTCAATGTGAAAATCGAGTTGGAAGCTCCACTGAATAAGTTTGTGCTTGGATGGGCAGAAAACATTCACGGGGAACAAAAGGTTTTGGCTTTAACAAACACTTTCTATTTTGGTCGTTTTTTTTTTGTTCTCTTCTTTCTCTCGTTAGGCCTGCTCTGTCCTTCTCGTTACCTTGTTCTTTTCCTCTTTTTAAACAGTTTACTTCTTTCATTCCAACTTCCTTTTCACTTCCAGCATTGTTTATTCCTGCTTTCATTCTTCCTTCTCTCTCTTTCAGTCTTTTGGATTTCATTTCCACCCCCATTTTCTCTCAGAACGCCAGTGTTCAGGTCCCATTTCTGTGGGGAATTGTGTGTATGTGTGTGTGTTTATAGGGGGTTGGGCTGTACCCAGTGTTTTAGTTTATGTGTGCATGCTTTCGTCAGTCCCCTGCCGTGAGGAAGAAGCAGAAGCCTCTTTTTATCTGTCTTTGCATTCCAATGCATCCTATACAGTCCCTGTGAAATGCTGGGAATGAATGAATGATGCCTCTGTGCTAAAGCTCTTGCTTATGTATTTAGACTTTTTTGGGGCTGAGATTTTGAGACAGAGATACATCCTTAAAGATGAATATATTCTCTTAAATTCTTTGGCTGGGACTGACAAAAGGTTTTCATTAAGAGTGGCAACCCAACACAGTACCAACATTAAATTTTTTATTGAACAAAAGTTCCTTGAAATCAAATATATTTATTTTTAAATAATGAAATCAACTGCATAGGCCTAACAATATGCACGATTAATAACATGCCATTAGCTGAATAGGAAAACGGACAATATTTTTTATAATATATATTACAATTTAGTTCATATATATATATAATGAGTCTCATTTTACCTTAGAACAATTTCAGTTAATGGCAGAATAAATTCATAGTCCCACAATCTGTTCATGTTGGCATCTGCTTATGGCTATTTTATATGACCCTGTTCAAAAAACATTGAAGAGTTTGATTGGATGCTTTATTAGTCGACTCCTAGAAAAGCAGTAGTGGTTTATCCTCACTGCCTTCGCGACTACACAGTGTTAGTTAATTAGCCAAACTAAATGGGTGATTTGCTTTGAACTGCAAAACACAAGCAGGAATTCAAGATGTGCTGAAGTTTCTTTTGCTTACATCAACAAAAAACTCTCTATCAGATGGATGAATATGCACAGCACAACATAAATGCATTTCATGTGTTTCTTATTTTGTTCCACACTTGTGAGAATATATGTACATTCTCTTAAAATAGGCCGTTTAGATTCTTAATTCTTATTTAATGCACAATTAGCAAGAAAAATATCTTTTAGTGACCCTATATTTTTTTATCAAAAAACAGTTTTCATTTAGTTTTTGTTTATTTTGGAGTGAAATATGAGCAGTAAACATTTCTCTCAAACAGTTTGGACCTATCCGATGAAAGCTATTGAGGACTCCTCTTTGTCCCCAATTCCCGTGAAGGCATTCGGAAAGTAGAGCACAAAGTAAAGTTGGAGCAACTTTTATAACGCAGTTCATAAATTAGAAAACAACCAAGCAAGCGCCTTTATTCTTGTCTTTTATGCACTCATCATCTCCTCACTCTGCGGTTTGGACAGTAGACAGAGGAAATTTCCAAAGCCTTCAGGATGTTGGAAAGCGAAAATGCATTTTTAACATCTTCTTGAAGACCTACTGACCCTCATGCTGTACGAACGAGTCGTCTCGTAATCATTTCACTGGTTTGGACTTTCTGTCCATGAGATCAGGGTTGGGTTAAGTTTATCTGAAGCACATTTTATCTGTCCACCTTGCAACATTCCACCTCATCTTGGGATCAGGTGGACACCTAAGTGTGCCCCTCTGGCCTGCGTCATTTCAAGAGCATGACCCTTGACCTCTGAAAGTCAGTAAAAATGGCTGGAATTCTGCAAATGTCTCGGAGGGATCAGAGAAGGGAGAAGTTACTGACAAAAAAAAAAAGCTTAGTAGTTGGCTATAAGAGGAGCAGTTTACCGAAAAACCTGTGACAATTTTTTTCTGCAAAACACAAAAACTTTGGACCCCATATATAAAAAAAAGAGGGTCCACTTTGTGTCATGGCTTTAAGTACTATGTACTTACATTTGGAAGATAAATACAACATATTATTGTGGTCCTGCTGTATTGTAAAACACTTTTGTATTAAGAGGTATGATACGGGTAAGGTTCAGGGACATGTGTGGTGGTATGGGTCGCTAAGGGTAGTTTAAGGTGTGAGGGATGGGTTGCATTAAAGGAATGCCTAAAAAACATCGGATGTTACCGTCTGGTCAAAAGTGTCAGTTAGATGACGTCTTTCAGATAAATATGTTGATTTGGTCTGTTACACTGTTATAAAAATTGCATTAATTTACATTACAAGCTATACATCTGCACCAATTGGTGTTTTTTTTTGTTCAGTTTCTTTTGGGACTCCATAATTGTAGGCTATATGGGCCATAAAAACTTGGTGTATCAAATATAATACAAAACATAAAACACATGCATTTCAGATTTTCATTTACATTTTGTCTAAGCCTCAACACATCGACCTGTTAACCCATGTTCCTGTCTCACAAACTCTCAGGAGCCCTCAGCCAGCAAAAACCTACATTTTTATCTTACAGGAAAAAGAAAAGAGCTGACTCAACCAGTGTATTCTGTTTGTGAGCAGGAAACAGCTTCATCATGTGAATGCAGGCGGTTACAGCCATTTGAGTGCGTGTCCAAGGCGAGTTGGCTGCATCGACGCACTTGGCCGCACACAATGGCTCTAAGCATCAACATACATCATCACAGCCCCCCAAGCAATGACCTTCCAGCCGTCAATAGACTCCACACATTTCCATATTCCAAGCTTCAGCAGTCAACAGACTCAATGGGGCTCTACAAACCCTAGAACCTAATATTCTTATACGATTCTTTGTACAACCGTTTCACATCTGAACCCAGTTCCAAACACACATGCATCCACACAAATTCCATTTTTTCCCATTTCGAGGCCCTGGAATTCCAGCCACCCCACACAACCAAGATTTGTGGTTGCTTGATTCCAAATGATTGCCCCCCAAAAAACCAAGCTCTTTAGATGTGAGCAAATGATAGGGAAAACACTGGGCGTCGGACTCCTGATTCTGGACCTGTATAAATCTCCAGTAAATGAAGAGCATCCTGGCAGCAAGTTCCCTCCCGGATCTATTGTGCTGCTAATGCAGATTAGCGTTTACCTGAGCTGCCCGCTTTGACCACTGCAGGCGAGAGCACACTGCCACACTACAGATGTGCATATCACTGATACATCCCACCTTCTGCATGGTCCCACATCACACACACTCATGCACACATGATTACTCTCATTCATATAGCATTAAACAGAAGCACAACTTGATATCCAACAAGCTCTGACTTGCATTCAAAGGCGTCATATCTGTTCCTAAGCCTAAGATGACACTAATGCATGTTAAGAGAAACAATTCCAATTGGGTCACAAGAAACTGGATCGAGCCTTCCTGTCTGAAGTTGAGAGGAGTTTTAATTTCCTGTCTTAATTTAAGGGAATATCCCACATGAAGTCTTCAACTTCTTTAAACCATGTTTAAACACTCAAATACAGAGACATGCAGTGCATCAGTCTGAATTTAATAATTTATACAAAAAAAAAAAATCGAATGTGGACATGTTTATGCACTTAAAACTAAGCAAATAATTCTCATCTAATTTGATAAAAAAAAATGTGGAAAAAAAGTCTTGTTCTTAATCAGTATTTTTATTGACTAAAAAGCAATTAAAACAAAGAAAACAAAATTTTGTTCTTGTTTTTAATGTCTAAATTTGGTTAGAAATGTTTAATTTAACAAAAGACAAAAATACAGAGTAAAAATAGGCTATATATTTGTGCAGCGCACACTTACTGAACTGTTTTGTTGGAGAAAGCGAGTGTGAACGAGTGTTTGCGGCTCTGTGTCACACTGCAGGGGGTTTTGGGGGATTGAGGGTAAATTAAACCCCAGTTGCCGGTAAAGGAGCACTTCATTAGTCTCCAGGCTCACTAAAGCGCTGCATGGCACAAACAGGAGAGCCTGCCGTTCCATTTGCCTCCGTAAAATGAGTTTTTTTAGCTCATGTGTTTTTTTTTTTTCTCTGCTACAGGGCAAAATATCATACGGGAAAAAAGCTTTCAACTTCAATACTTTTACAACTCATTAAAAGGTGAAATAAAGAACAATTTCCCATGTTCATTAATGCAAGCAAGATTAAAATGATACTTAAGGTCATTGTGTTGCATGGACAAGACAGACTTTTATAATATAATATAGCAGTTGTTTCTCTGGTTCGACGACTGTAAACATTACACGCATATGTGTTTGTTGGGGACTTTCTATGGACTACTGATGATCTAATATCTGATTTTTATATTGTACAAACTGTTTATTATCTGCCCTTATACTAACCATACCCCTAAACCTACACATCAAGTCTAGAAAACTTTCTGCATTTAAACATCACATAGTATGATTTAGAAGCAGTTTTCCAAATTGGGACAAAAAAATAGACAAGGATTTCGGATATAGCCATCAAAAGGTACCCCCCCACACACACACACACACACTCTACACCACTCTCTCTGTTAATACATGTCTTTGTGGCACTGATAGAGCAACTGCCCCGAGTTTAAGAATCTTTAAGAAGTATCATATAGACTAGGCATATCTATTTAAGTTCAAACTTCAAAAACACATTTCTTTCATCATTTACTGCCCTTCATGTCGGTGATTTAGTACTCAACCTCAAAAAAAGACAAAAAGTACATCAAAGTAATGCATTCAATGTGTTATATTACAGGGCCTTGCAATAATTTGTGAGGGATAAACTGATATATACAGTAGGCCTCAAGTCTAGGTATGAATGTTCAAAATGAACAAGATTCGACTAGAAAACATGATGAAATTATACATTTTTGGATGAACTATCCTTTTAAGAAAAAGTATAGAAAAATCACACTCTAAAACAATGCTGGGTTGTTTGAACAAAAATTTGGGTAAAATGTGGACAAACCCAAATGTTGGGTTAAAAATGTCATTTCAAATTTTTAACTTTCACTTTCAACTGTACATTTTTGAATTGCATTTTTAACCCAACATTTGGGTTTGTCCATATTTGACCCAAATATGGGTTGAACAACCCAGCATTTTTTAGAGTGTATAAACATCTACTGTCGTTTTCTGCTATTCTGGTAGTTTTCAGATTGTTTATGTATTTGATTCCTCAAAGGGCTCTACTTTTCTGCTTCCCTTGACATGCTGCTGTTCCTGCCTGATTTGCAATAAACTGTGGACAAAACAGGAGCTGATAAGCTGCGTCTGATAATGACCCCTTGCAGTCCACTCGTAAATATACAGTTCTCTGTGCAACCAAGAGCTCAGCGAATACTTTCCACATGCCAGCATCATAACCCAGGTAGATCATGTTAATTGTAACTAGAGCATCAAGGTTCAGATTCCCTTTTCCTTCCATACGATACAAAACTGTGCAACACGTCCTTAAATTTCCTGTTTTTTAAAGGGATACTCCCCTTTTTTGGAAATAGGCTCATTTTACAACTCCCCTAGAGTTAAACAGTCAGAAGTTTTACCATTTTCTAATCCATTCAGCTGATTTTCTGATATTTAAGAATATCAGTAACCAAACAGTTTCTGGTCTCATTGACTTCCATCAGTAGGAAATACTATCAGTAGTCAATGAGACCAGAGCACACACTCAACTGTTTAACTCTGGGGGAGTTGTAAAAAGAGCTTATTTCCAAAAAAAGTGTAGTATGCCTTTAAGGATCAGTGCATGGTAGTCAGTGAATCATGGAGTTCTACGTGGATCTAATAAGAGACTTTTAATATAATCATCACCATTAAAATTAAATAAACTGTTATATTTTACAACTAATGGTCTGTAATAAAAACAATACCCCAGTTTTTGGACACATCCCTACAAATAAGTGATACATTGTTCAAAATAATGAAAAATATATTTGTACACTTGCAATAAAACATTAAATTCTATGTTTCTAAATGTGTCTGATTAAAAAAAAAATCCCCACTATATTAAACTTTTTTTCACAGTGTTTGTCTGATTATTTCTGAGGGCAATATGGCTCTTTTAATATGCAACAGACTATACCTTTCCCAGTAATAATCCCCTTGTGTGCTTTGTTTAAATGTGTCTTTCTTTCCTGTTCACCAACACTCACACACACTCACACACACACACACACACACACACACTTCGGTACCCTTAAGGTCATACTACATTCTTTAAAGGCAGCTCCATTTCCAGACTCACTCAGTGAGGAATAGAGCCGTTTAATGGAGATCTGGGGTTTAGATTAGCCTTTATCACTCTCAATAACTTCCTCTCTCAGAATACAAAAAAAAACACGCTGAAATAAAACGCTGATAAAAACCATTAAAATAAATTATGCAAGTTATAAACACAAACAAGACAAAGGAAAACAAAATGCTCCCTCCGGGAGGTTGTGTTAATAGAGTAAATCTCCAGGATCATTTTGGAAACTCTTTGCCAAGTTAAACAGATTACACTGGCGCTCAATGATTTTAGGAATAATTTTGAGGTAAATCAGACAAAATGCAGACAGCTTGGGACTTGGTATATGAAATTTGGGGGTGTTGGGGTGTGCTAGACGTCTCACTTCACTAAAATCACTTTGCGATACTGACAGAAAGGAGATTTTCTTTACTCCGTCTGTGTGTTTGGATTATATGCTCTCTTTATTGGACAAATGTATTAAATCATTTAAGCATTTCAACAGTTTTAATGGCTTTCTTTAACCTTTTTTTTACTAAAATTGACAAGGTGAAGTGAAAAAGTGAGTATAATAGATATCAATAGGATCTGTTTCATAATGTAAAATAATTTATAATGTCTCAAAGGTTTATCAAACTGAGCTATTAGGGATCCCTGGGGGCTACAAGGAGATAGCTAGAAAGACGTGAAAAAAAGAAAAAGAAAATAAAAAATAAAAAAAATAGGGGTCAGCATAAAAACCCTGACTTAAAAACGCAACTATAATTTTTGTTTTTCTTATATAAAAGACAAAAAGGATAAATGTAAAGGTCTAAATTATTTTCAATGGCACAAACAAAAATCTCTATATCATTTTGGTCTAGAAGACATGACTGGCACACTAAAGAGGCCTAATATGTGATTTCCTTTAACCAGTCAAATGCACACATATGGTGCTCGATCTGTCCTTTTCCCTCACACACACGCGTATTTCATTCGTGTCTCACCCCTGAGGGCAGCCAGACGACTATTTGGCCTGTTAATACATCATCTCAGTTTGAAGGAACTCAGCACAGGCGGCTAATGAGGCAAAATGGAGACTGATTAGCCAACAAACCTTAAAGTCACTGACAGGGCAGCCAGGCAGTCACACTGAAACACAACAGAGCAAACACAACTGATAAAACACTCCTACATGTTCTGTCCCTATCTATTTCTTAGGTTCCCACTAGTCTGTCTTGTACAGTACACACACAAAAACACCTTTGTTAAAATCTCATGAAGTTTTTCATGATGGCCATCACCCTGAATACCTGCTCTGACCCCTCCATGCACCGGCAGTGGTGACATCAGATGATCCTCCGTGGAGAGCACATCACTCCGGTTTCATCCGCCGGCTGGCGTGCGGCTCCGCCTTTGACCCGGGGCTGGTAATGCTTTGCTAATTGGCAGGGAATGACTAAATGCCACGTTGATTACTGACAGTCCATATTGGCCTGTGTCTTCTCCAGACAGTCTGTGTTAGCTGGTGGCTAGCACATGATTAAGTGCACGGATGAGGCTTTTGTGGAGAGACACCTTCACACACACACACACGCGCTCCGGGTCATCACGAGGACAGGGAGTCATTCCTGCTGGTCATCTTCAGTTCAGAATGTGGGCCATTGACAGATCTGTCAGCAAGAGAGAGGGTCACATAAAGTGTATGTGAGTGTGTGCATTTGTTTTAAGAAGGGTTGTCTATGATTATCTCAGGTCACATTCATGGCTAAACATTCAGTTAGTGGGGAGAAAGCTGGCAATATTTATTTCATATTTGCACGTGCATCATATAAAAGTATATATATTAAATATAAATTATATATTTATAGAAATATCATATAAAAATATGTAATTTGAAAGTATATTTTTATTTGATCATATATATATATATATATATATATATATATATATATATATATATATATATATATATATATATATATATATATATATACACATTTGATATATAACCCCTTTTCAGTATAGTATGAGTATATATATATATATATATATATATATATATATATATATATATACACACACACTACCGGTCAAATGTTTAAGATCGGTAAGATTTTTTATGTTTTTAAAAGAAGTCTCTTCTGCTCACCAAGGCTAAAATTTTTTGATTAAAAAATACACAAAAAACACAGTAATATTGTGAAATATTATGACAATTTAAAATGACTTTTTTTATGTTAATATATATTAAAATGTAATTTATTCCTCTGAATAAAAGCAGAATTTTCAGCATCATTACTCCAGTCTTCAGTGTTACATGGTCATTCACAAATCACTCTAATATGATGATTTAATGCTCCAAAAACATGTATGATTATTATCCATTTTTTACATTTTTATTTCAGGATTCTTGGATGAATAGAAAGTTCAAAAGAACAGCTTTTATCTGAAATGGAAAGCTTTTGTTACATTAAACACTACCCTTTAAAAAGTTTGGGGTCAGTAAGAATTTGTATTTTGTTTTTGGGGGAAATATATAAGAAATCAATACTTCTATTCATCAAGGATGAGTTACATTGATCAAAAGTTACAGTAAAGACATTTATAATGTTAGAAAAGATTCAAATTAAATAAATGCTGTTCTTTGAACTTTCTATTCATCAAAGAATCCTGAAATAAAAATGTAAAAAACTGTTTTCAACATGGATAATAATCATACATGTTTTTGGAGCATAAAATCATCATATTAGAGTGATTTGTGAAGGATCATGTGACACTGAAGACTGGAGTAATGATGCTGAAAATTCAGCTTTTTCAGAGGAATAAATTACATTTTAATATATATATATATATATATATAAACATAAAAAAGTCATTTTAAATTGTGTTTATTTGTGTATTTTTTATCAAAAAAATTGCAGCCTTAGTGAGCAGATGAGACTTCTTTTAAAAACATAAAAAATCTTACTGATCTTAAACCTTTGACTGGTAGTGTATATATATATATATATATATATATATATATATATACACTACCAGTCAAAGGTTTAAGATCAGTAAGATTTTTGCAATATATATATATATATATATATATATATATATATATATACTTTATACACACACATACTAAATTTTGTGGTCGAAGAAGATTTTTATTTTTTTAATGTAGAAATGTATGCTCACCAAAGCTGCATTTATTCGACATTTATGGTTTGAGGATTAAAAAGATCAAAAGAACAGTATTTATTTCACTGTAAAAAGTAATCCTGTAAAAAAAAAAAACGGTAAACTACTGGCAGCTGTGGTTGCTTACCGTAATTATACAGTGTGTTACTGTTTTTGTGTTAGAGCATATAGCTGTTAAATTAAAGTTTTATACTGTAGCTGATAATACGATATTTAGCTGTTCATTTCAAAAACCACAGCTGCCAGTAGTTTACCGTTTTTTTACAGGATTATTTTTTTACAGTGAATCTTTAGTAATATTGTGATTTTTTTCATTTTTAATCTATTTTATGCATCCTTGCTGAATAAAAAGTGTTAATTTATTTTAAAATAATCTTATACTTACCCCACACTTTTGAATGATTGTGAGTGTGTGCCATGTGACTGACAGACATCTGTATCTCCAGATGGACAATTCAGGAGTCGACGGGCGAGAGGCGGACAGGAAATTGGACATGACATCAGCTAGTAGCAGGATCAGGGGCCAGGTGGGATGCTGATATTCCAGTGTGTTAACCCAGATAAAATCCTGCTGTTCTCGACACGTTTTCCTAATAAAAACACTGAGAAAGGTCTTGTGGTTTAACAAAGCAATGGTGCACTGTAAAAACACTATAACACGGAGACACAAATACAGAAGATCAATTATTGGTCACCAATAACCCAAACCTCAAGTGTTATGGTGTATTATAAGTTTAGCCATCAGGCACTCATCCTCTCCATTTCTTTCGGGATCAATCCTGACCATTATTAATCTTTTTAAATATTTACTTGATACAATACAACAGAAGCCATATAAAGTTCAATCAATACAACAAGAAAAACATTCTAAATTTCATATTTGCTCTCATTTTGAACTCCTTTCAGTATATTCTGATGTTTTGACAGGCCTAAGTAAAAACACAGTGATGGGGGTTGAGATGGGTATCAGGCTCAAGGGACTATATGAGGGACGGTGGTAAACTCAGATTGCTTTTCACATGTGTCTGTGTTTTTGGGGAGAGGGTTATGATCTCTACCTACACCCGTTTCCTTGTCCTGGACAGTCTAACAGTGTATTTGGGTGTTGAGTCAGTCCTATATCTAGTCATGTGATATATTTATATCAGGTCTTTTACAACAATAAATATCACATGGTCAATGTCAGAAATTAGATTAGTGACATAATGCAAAATCAAATATTTGTTTTATGTCATAACGTTCTGTTCTATATATATATATCAATATCAGACTATATTTCAATATACACAATATATTATAACTATAAATGTCCAAAAAAGGCCACCAACTGCTTTCCATTTTTTTAAATAAATAATAATTCATATAAATTCATAAGATGTGATTAGAAGGGAAAAAAATTATCATGAAGGTCCACCTTTAATCCTATCTTAAAATCCATTAGTGGGGCATGAGCTGATAATGAAGATAATATCGTATAAATTAGAATTCATAATAATTTGCCAAAATGTAAAATAGATAAGAATACCAGGTGTAGAGTGTGTGTTGGTTTAGTGACCATTGAACTAAATATATGATCTCAGAATTACATTATTAACTGCACGAAATCAAGTTTTCCAGAATATTTACAATTATTACACGTGTAGGCTAAAACAAACAAAAAGTTCATGATTGAAAATTGCATGTCACCATTTACTCGCACTTTATTTCTTTGTTCTGTTTATGATATTTTGAAGATATGTGTGTGTTTTGTCCTATATGGAAGTCAATGGATGCCACCAAAGGGGCCTGGTTACAATCTTTCTTCAAAATATCTTCTTTTGTGTACAGCAGAAGAAATTCATAACAGGTTTGTAACAACTTGAGAGCGAGTAAATGATGAGAGAATTTTCATTTTTGGGTGAACTATCACTTTAAGACACATTTAGAGAAATTCTTATACACTAACATAACAGTTTATAATATATAAAGTAAGTTCAAACACATTTTGCTGTAATTTCTATGATAAACACCCTTGAAAAAGGAAACAGAAAGCCACATACCAAGAAAAAAAGACCAAATACAACTTCGTAACATGCACAAGCACACACTCTTGTCTCTGAGCTTCTCTCTCTTTGAGCAATACAAGAACTCTCATGCCTTGTTGAACACAGTGGTGGGGAGTCTTGCAGATCACAGCAGACAGACAGGCCTCATACTGGGCGATATTACAAGGTATAGACCCATAGTGCCACTCAAACACCCCAAGACACACACACACACTCTGATCAATACCTGCAGTCCAGCACTGATGTGATCTATCAGAGCCCTGATGGAAGTCAGTCTCTTGTTTCCTCGTGTCAACACACACTAATGAGCTCCAGCTTCTCTCATTCAGCCTGAACTATTTGTGTATATCTGTGAAAAAGAGAGATAGGTTAAGATACAAGCCACTAAAACACCAATAATAGAATATACATATGTTATAAAAAATAAAGCAATTTCCAAAATGTTGATAGCACAATTTTGAGCAGTATAACAATTTGATTAAAAAATGTATATTTCCTAAAAATATATATTATATTATATAGAGTTTTAGATATACAAATATTTAATATGCAATAGAACATATTTCATACAATATTTTGACAGAACAAAAAATGTCTAAATATATGTTCTATATCTTAACCTTCTATTTATTGCATATATATATATATATATATATATATATATATATATACAGATTTTTTATATATACAGATATAAAAAAAAATATATATATATATATATATTTTTTTTTTATCTGGTCTGGTCTTTTGGATCAATATGTATATAAACACACATTCCTATCTTAACCTTCAATATTACAAGCGCAAGTATCAAATCATCTCACCTTTTAATCCAACCCCGACCATTCGGATTTAATGAAAATCTGATAAAAAAGAATATATGAGGTCATCACCCCGCCTTATCTTTCTTTTATAAAAAGAATTAAAACTTTTATCTTTAATTAAAAGGTTAGTTATTACCTAGGAAGGATTTGAGACAAAAATGTAATTTAGTCAAACAAATGTGTGCTTTTGATCTTATTTCCAGCTTTGACTGCATCCCTGATCTTTAACACAGCTCTAATGGAAATTGCACAAACACTTTAGTAGTTGAATCTCAGATGCAACAGACGGCTAAAAAGAGACACTGAGTCTAGAATGATCTCACTGATGAAGGCTTGTAAAGTAAATATTGGTGCCGAGATTGAAGCGTCTGCCTAATGGAGACGCTTTTATGACCTCTCCTAAAGGGCCGGGGCAAGATGAGGGCCTTCCCTCTCTCTCTCTCTCCTCTCTCTTTCAGATCAAAGCAATGGCTTGGTTGGTCTCCAGAGTCTCATTGCTCTCCCAGAGTTGAAGCAGCTCACGGTGGCTCTGATTGCGGTTAGTGGCGCTGGAGGGGGAGCAGATAAAGGGGATCCATCTTTCTCAGCGCCCGGAGGATCAGCTTCATCACCTGGGCATCAATACGTCCCATCAGACCCTCTGTCACTGTGGCTCATTTGAATGCACTTGATGTGGGAAAGCTGGAAGGCAGATTGGAGATATTTAGTCGAGACACAAAAATGAGAATTAATCTACACCAATAATAAAAAAAAATTGCTTTTTGATCAGCCGAATCCACTTAGCAAACCCTTCCTACGGATTCCTGAAAAAACATGCTCTAATGTTCATGCCATTAGTTAAATGTTTCAATTCACATTTTAATTAGATCATCATTAGAATGTTCTTAACACAAATGGAACATTTGATTTGATGTCTTATTTTATTAAATTATAGAAAAAAATATCACTTGTTCTCAGAACGTCTATAGAGTGCCGAAGTGATGACGTCACTTTGTAGGACAACTCGGAAGCTAGCGGCGCATGGGTTCCCTCGAATAGAAAAACAATGCATTTTCCCCATAAATTCTTTGGAAAATAGCAAAAGATAAGATCTGTTTTTAACAAAGAGTTGTGACCCTTACACGTTTTGTCTATCAAGATAATCTTTACAAGTTAATCCAAAATTTTGAAGCAAAAAACACAAGCAGACACAATAAAGTTTAAAAAACCTCAAGCATATTCTAACTGTGTGTTCCATATCATAGATCAAAACGTGAAAATAAAGGTTTAAAGGCTTTGTTCACCACAGACCTTACTTCAGGCGATTTAGCAAAAACCCATTAAAAAATCCCATAGACTTTAGAGCGAGGGAACCGGGAGTGCTAAAATGCTAACTCACTTCCGCGTTTTGGCCTACAGAGTGACGTCGTAACTTCGGCACTCTATAGACCTTATGCACCAGAGAAACGTGGGCGCCGTCATCTTTAGAATATTGTCTTTGAACTTCCGATTTCGCGGTCGCTCTATATATTTCTATGGCATCGCTGTCGAGGAGTAATTAGCTGGTGAAGTGGATTTACTTATTGTAGAGTTAACAAAAGTTATCATAAGCATTGTAATGTTTATCATAAGCATTGTAAAGCAGATGTCTTAACAAATTTCAACCGGAAATTTTTTACGAGCAGTTCATTCATTCCTATGCAAGATTGCTGTGAAAATACAGACCAGAAGTCAAAAGACAATGAGCCAAACGCTGAAAAGGGCGGGGCTACATAAGGTCTATAGAGTTCTCCATAAGTCTAGGTCCAATCAGTAGCTATAAATACATACATAAATAAAATCCTGTTTTTCCAATTCAATAAGTCATTATGTTTGTACTGTATATGACAGTGTCAATTCATATTGAGTCATTGACAAGAAAATTCACATTGTATGAATGTTCTATGAAAATGAAGCTCCCGAATGTATGTGACTATCACGAAAAAACAAATCCTTGGTTCATAACTTTAATGTCTTAAGCCCTGTAGCCTGTATTGTCCCAGTCCTCAAGAATCAGATTTTGTTTGGATATTTTCCAGACTTGAAGACTAATGAGAAAAGACAGAATACTAACTGTTAATTACTGCTGGTGCCACAAAAATCTCCTTGAGGAGTAAAATGGAAACAAACATCACATATAATACGCTACGTATAATTTGTGGTATAAAATAAATGGAAAGAAACATCACATCATATTTGTTGGGCCTACAGATGCTGGTAGCTGACAGTTTTTATTAGAGCGAAGACAGATGTGTAGATAGACAGGGAAGCAGGGAGACAGAAGGAAAATGCAATGCAAATACCAGAGTCTGCATACAGTTAAAGTTGACACAACCATAAAAAGTCACACAAAGGGATCACAATGGCTTGATAATGGTCATAAAAGACTATCTCTGTGATAGAGTGACAGGTGAAGAGCCCATAACCAGACAGTATCATGGAACACAGCCAATAACACTTGACATGTGCTTCTAAACGGGTGGGTTACGACACAAAAATAGGTCACAGGACTGTTTTGTCTGTGGACAACAAGGAATACACACAGGAAAACCTCGCAAAACATTTACGTTTCCCTGAAAAACTCAATGAATGCCAACATTTTGGAACACAAAAGCATTTTTGAAACATTTTTCCCCAATTATCTTGTACCTTTAACAGTTGGATTCAATCAGGATTCTTCAAATCTTGTTGAAAAAGAACATTATAAATGTCTTTTGAACAGTACTTTATCTATTCAATGTTTCACATTATAGCAATTTTCCGCGGCCAATCTGAACGGTCATTGCAGTGCTTACCCATTCATGTCTTTCTCTTTTCTTCCATGTTCAGATGAGATAAGTGCAAATTGCTCCGTTTGGCCAGAATCTGCCATTCCATTACCCCTTCAGCCCCTCTGGGAATGGGCATATCCATGCTCCTTATGACCCCTGACCTTTCTCCATCAGGACATGGGGGTGAAACACGGGGTCTCTTCTATGGTCACCCTGACTCTGGGGTCCACAGGGATGTCACCTGAGATGTTCTTCTACTGATGTTTTCATGGCTTTTCTCTGGAGACCTGCAACAAATCGGGGTGAACTAATGGTATATTCATTTTTTAATGACAACAGCTGGAATGTGGGATTAAAATACCATGACATATAATTGCTACTAGAGAAATGTTCATTCTCTATTTTTAACAGGATATTTTTCTTGCCTATTTTCACAAATTCGCATTGCATAAACTTAAGTTGAAAGCGTGATAAACCTTATATGGATTTGTTTATAAAATACTGTTGCAGAGGATGCTTTGCATGACCCTTCACTAATCTTGAGATGCTGATAAACTCATTCAGTGATGAAATAGCTGGAAATTCAACACAGTCTGATTTATTGTCAGGCCAGCAGTAGATCAAACTAACATTTTAGTGCTTCCTCATTGGTAAATGAGGCTGGTGGTCAGAGAGCTTAAGCCAAAAAGCCACTGATTTACCGACGGCTCATCGTCTTTGTTTGGGTAAACGCTTGAGCAGATCATCTGGTTAGGTTCACATCATTCTCACTGTAAGATGGCAAACAGAAGTAAGCCCATTTCCTGAAAATCAATACCAACATAGCAAACTGAGAAGGCAAAAATTGAATAACATATAGACATGGCTCAGTAACAAGAGATTACACAACATTTGCCATGTGAAATACACATACTTAAAGCTACACTGTGTAACCATTTTAGTTTATTCTTGGCTAAAAACACTTAGTTCTTTCAAAAATATATGTGCTCATTAATGTATATTTACTTCGTTCAAGTAATAAAGTATTCTCGTGAGTGTATAATATGCCATTGAAAATACATAAGGGTAAGGGGTTCTAATGTTCGGTCGCCATGTTGCCCCTCCATCTTGAAAGTACATTAGCCAAAGAGGGACATACCCGTTAATTCAAGCTTCGCCTTTCGCGTTTACGTTTGAGTTAACGACGAGGTTGAACTGGAAGCCATGTTAATCTTGGACTACATTGGCCACCGTAGGAGTTAAAACGAAATCGGAATTGAGAGGAACAGAAACTAATATTCACTGGATGGTCATATACCTTTTCACCGCTAGATAGGGGTGAAAATCACACAGTGTAGCTTTAAGGGCAAGAAAATAAAGATATGAGAAACAAAGGAAAATAGCATAAGATAATTCACAAACAGTAAGAATTGCTTTCCAATTGTGCAAAACTTGGAGACATGGAGAGTGTTCAGTCAAAATTTCACTAATATGTCAGGCAAGTGTCAAATATTTCTTCTTTGCGATGTCGCTCTTTTTTCTCCATCTAACAGAAAGTAAATACTTGACTAAAAAGATAAATGTCCTTGAAGGGATACTCCATCCAAAAATGAAAATTCAGTCATCATTTACTCGCCCTCAAGTTGTTGCGAACCTGTACAGTATGTGTTTCGTCTCCTGAACACAAAGGAAGATATTTTGAAGAACGATTGGAACCAAACAGTTGTTTGGCACCATTGACTTCCACAGTAGAAAAAAAAAATACAATGGAAGTTAATGGTGCCAAAGTTCCAATCGTTCTTCAAAATATCTTCCTTTGTGTTCAGCAGAAGGAAAGAAACTAAATGAGACTAAATGAGTAAATGATGACAGAATTTTCATTTTTGGGTGGAGTATCCCAAAAAAGTTTCTGTCTCACAAACATTTATGGATTTATTGCATTCAAGTAATGTGCACTCTTAGAAGAAAAGGTTCTAAATAGAACCTTAAAAGGTTCTATCAGCGCTATCGTATTTGGAAACCCCTAAAAGGTTCTATACCGAACCCTTTTTAAGGGTTCGATAATAAGAACCCTTTAGGGTACTTTGTATCCAGGAAAAAGGTTCTATATTGAACCTTTTGGGCTCATTCATTATCATTTGCTTTGTCCTTTCCGGATTAAATATTTCATATTATTGACAAACATCAAGACCCTAAGATGTATTTATGAATGCATGCATGTGAATGGTCACAAAATTAAAGATATGGGGGTTAGAAAATGTATACATTTATATAATTTTATGTAGTTAATCAATATCACACGAAGAGTGCCATTTCAGTTTTTCTCCTCTAAAAATCAGAATGATTCAAATGTGATATTAAGTTACTACAACAGTTTAATAAACAATAATTTAATTACAACTACAAAATTTTGCAGAATAATGTAATATATGAATGAATAACAGCCTATAAAGAACCTTTGTGTCCAAAAGGGTTCTTTTTTGTCATTATAGAACCTTTTTTAGCATACAAGGTTCTTTGGAGTTGAGTAAAGAACCCTATGCTTTATGTATAGAACCCCAATGAACTCTTTTTTCTGAGAGTGATAGAGTTTACTGAAAAAATGTTAAACGTTTTCCTTACTTCAATCTTAATGCGTGTCTCCTCTGTGAACTCTCCACAGCTATAAAGTTATATTCCATCACTATTACTCACCTGTACTGGTGAAGATCATTTTACTTTCACAAATATACAGTGGCCCAAAAAAGTATTTGGAGACTCAATCTACAGTTATAATAAATATTATTGTTCAAATATGACTTCATACATCCATGGAAATTACCTTTAAAATAATTGAAAAATGTCTCAGAAAAGTTGGTTCTGTGGAAAAACTCAAGCATCATCATTTCTTTATCGATGTCTCTTTGTTTGGTATTTTATGTAATCCAATGAAAGTCAAAAATGTTTGGGGCTTAAGTGTCCAAATACTTTTTGGGGCCACTGTATATTTGTGAAAGTAAAATGATCTGCACCAGTACAGGTGAGTAATAGTGATGGAATAGAACCTGTGTAGAGTTCACAGAGGAGATAGCATTAAGACTCGAAGTGAGGAAAACTTTTTCAATCAAAACTCTTCAAACTCTATGAATACGTTACTAGCAAATTCTCCAAGTGATCTACAACATCTCAGCCTACTAGAGAGACCCTAAATTCTGGATTCATTTTCCATCCTAATGAAAGCTTTCCTATACTAACATCTAACAGATGAAAGTCCACCTTTTTCATATTTCTCTCTGATTGCAGTAATGGCCATATTTATGAGTGTCCATTCCAACTGAAGCACAGAGCTCAGGCCAGGCGGAGCTGGAAGCGTGATGGAAATTAATCTAGTAATCTTAAAATCCTTTCCTCATTTTTCAAAAACTACCCCAATTCATCACTAAAATCAATGACTCGTGCCAGGTCGTTAGGTAAGGCATGATTAGACTGGAAAAATCAAGGCCAAAAACGTCCCGGACGTCAAAGGAACTCCAGGAACGAGAGCTTGTAAATGCACAGAGGAAACAGCTATTGTTAATACAACATGTTGTAATAGCAACACGTGTAATGCAAGTTTAAGAAATGTTACCTTTGGGACTTTCCTTAGCTACCGTTCAGTTAGTGTAATTATAAGTGGCGTGTTATTCTACTAATATCTCTAACATATGCGCTGTAAAGTGGGGAACTGAGCACAATGGATCAAAGTCCTCATCAATAGAGGCCCACAGCCGGATCCAGAAGCCCCCTCAATGCTTACCAGCATTCAGGCCTCTCGCCCACCTTCCCATCCCTGATTAAAACAGAGATGGGGCCCCTGAATTCATCACATGTGGGCGATTACAAGGAAATCCTTCAGCAGCGTAATTACCAGCAACCAACTGAAAGAAATATTATCACAACTTTTGTCAAATTAGCTTAGATAATTAATGTGGTTTAGATATTTTGAGATTGCATTTATTAAACCAATCTCCTTCATTGTTTTTACAAAAAAATTTATTTTCAATAAACTCAAAATTTTAAAGCAACCAAGTAACTTACTTTAAGTTGAACCAACAAGATCTTTTTATGAAACATTAGCCCTATTCGCACGGGATTAGTATTACCTGGGGACCACATGTGAATTTGAAATTACCCACCCACATCTGAATTTCGTGTGGCACATTCGCACGGGATAAGCAAAGCCTGTGATTTTACTCGAATTTACTGACTTATCTCCCGGATATGATATCATTAGGCTATAGCTATGAAATGTCTTGTCGTTATTATGTCTAGCTGTATATAATAATCAGAAGAATTGTCCTTACCGTATGCTGCTAAACTTGTCATTCATCTCCATCTAATTGTTTTTTTTTGTTTTTGCTCTTCTGATGGTATAGCTTTCTCTTTCTGCAAATTGTATAGTTGTAGGCTACTAGCGATATGACCCCGCACCCAAAATACTATCAAAACACTCCAACTCAGCCTCTATTCTCCACGAAAGATGGATAAAAAGGCGCAGATGAAACAAAAACCTAAAAAAAATTATATATGATCCGGCCAAATCACAGAGATGTCGATTCGCATGGGACTAATATTATCACAGGACCTCGGTGTTCGGCGAAATATAGTAGGAAATTTGCGGGGGAATTTTTACTTTACAAATTACAGACATGGCCGATTTGTACGGGATTAAGATAACAGACAAACTCCGCATTTATTACAAATTACTACAGGTCACCAGATAATACTAATCCCGTGCAAATAGGGCTATTGTCATTAACTAAAATAAGTATCAAAACATAAAATACAATGGATTAAGCTAAAATACATTATCATGACTCTGCATTGAACTAAAAAACAAACAAAACAACAACCAACACATTTGGCAAGCGTTCATCGGCCGCTAATCTCTCGCAATTTGCACGCAATATCACCCTATCCTGTCGGCGAACTCGACAATTTGCAAATCTGGCTTAAAATCCTGTAGTGTGAACTTGGCTTAAGAAAGTGCAATGCTTTTTTGACTCAGCAGATTGAAAAAATGTGATGTGTTGGAGCTATGGTCAATTGCTTGTTTTTGTGACCCATTAAAACTTTGACTTGACTACAAGGACAGATGCATACCAATTAGCATGCCGGTCCGATTAACACGACCACCTGTACTTCAGAAAAAGGGGCAATACCCCTGACTGATTCTGTGAATGGGCTTTAAAAACCTGGTCCAAAAGATGAGTCATCCTGCAGCTTCTGTCCAGATCAGCTCACATCCTACTGCAATCAAGAACATTGAAACCCAAAGAGCCGGGAAGCACTTGGGAACAACTGCTTCCATGAATCCCTGCAGTGAAGTGCAGTGGCCAAATTAATCTCTTCATCTTCTCTCTGGACATCTCTTATCCTCCACTGTCATAAACTTGGCCGCTCTAAAGATTTACAGTCACGTCTTCCTCTCTCTCCCGTGCTGCTTTTGAGTCTAATTACTTTAATGTTAAAGCCTCGGCCATCTTTTTCAGACGCAAATGTTCTAAGTTCCATGAACCAAACGCCAGAAGAGGCTAAGAATAACACTCCTCATCCTAGGTTTTTGAAGGGATGATATGTGTCCTTGCATCATGGATTTTCTTCAAGCTGTACAATAATGAAGTCATTTTCCTTCGAAGGACTTGCATCTTTAGAGATCTGCTGGCAAATTTAGCTACTTAAGCCTCGTTTTAGCCACAAATAAACCTTGCTAAATGATCAATGACATGTCAAAATACCAGGGTCTATTAAACTCAAATGCAGCACATAAATGGAGATGTCTTATGAAAAGACTGTGAATAGGGATAATTTGAGATGTTAAGCTGGTGGCCACCCAAAAATGGCTACTTCTTTGAGTTCATTGGGGCTCAACGATTGATTTATATGAACCCACCTGTTTGATGAGTTTACAGTAGTTTTAGCAGTCTTTTTCTCTCCCTTTATACGATTTGAAGGTCTCCAGAAAACGTCCTTGGGCTGTCACTGTTCTGCACAGGGCGGACTTTTCCCAAGGTGCAATATTTCCATGTGATTCCTATGTGCCAAGAATGAGACAATATTAGTAACTTGGGTTTAAATATTGTTTCCACTGATATTTCTGATGTTATCCCGACAATGCTGTTTGTTTTCAAGCTTTTTTAATAACATAAACTAGGAGTGACGATATATTCCAAGTTCTGTCATAATATGGCGCAGGCCTATGGGTCCTTAACGCAACCTGCTGACAATTACATCATTTACTACATGGCACAGGCGGACTAGTTTGTGTCTACAGCCAGTTGCTGCTCAATATTTAAAGTGATTGGTCAGTGGAATGTTTTTGCTGTAGATGTTTGCAGTGCGCTTTCAAAGTTCCTCTGAAACCCTCCACCCTCCCCAGCTCCACCCGCTTAGATCTGCTATTTGTGCACCAGCAGTATGTCTTATATCAGTGTGTCTATGAATGTACTGGCAGTAGCAAGTCTCTTTATAGCCACATAGCAGATCTATTGCGCCAAGACCAAATACATTAACATTGCCATATCCATTACCATGCTAAACTCAAGAGTTGTATTGATATAAATTAAATTAATTAAACAACCACACTGCGTATAGCAACAAAATACAGTAGCGATAGCTCCGTCATGGCAATTACGGTAGGCATGTAACGATACACGTATTCGTATTGAACCGTTCGGTACGAGTCTTTCGGTTTGGTTTTCAGTGTGCATTTTTCCAGCCGTCCAAAATTTCGTTATTTTAAATGTAGGCGTGTTCGCACGTGGCAAGCGCGCTCATAGACGCTGGCGTGACCACAACTTTGCCCAACATCAAATGGCAAATGTAATGTAAGCGGAACGAAACTGAGCTACTCGTTATTGTGTGGTTGATTGACCGTTTATCAGTTTGGACCAATGCAGCGCGAGCCGATCTTCATCATCAGCACTGTTACCACACAGCCAAATCCAGTAAAAAAAAATGTAATTCGCCACTGAAGTAATAACATCGCTGCGACATCTAGTGAGAAACATTCACATTTCTCGTTTATTAACGGATCAGAACCACACTGACGTGGAAACCAGGAGAAACATTGTGCTATGAATGAACTATCCAGTGTCCAAAGATCAGCACCATTCACCATGGATTTACTGTACTAACACTACTAACCGTAACCATGGAAGTTTGGCAGTAGTAGGCTACAATGCCTTCAAGTAACATTGCGTCAGTTTTATTTTGACATTATGAATACAATTGCTGCCCTCAAATGTTAATCTGAACTAAAATAAACCTTTGTTTATAACTACTACAATATTACATTTTGTGCAAGGAGTCTGTTTTGTTTTATATGCTCCTAAGAAAAGTCAAGTATAGCTCCATCATTGCTCAAAGAAAAATATCATACTTTATGATGTACGTTTTAATAAAAATATAATTAAAAAAATTATATTCAAGGACATTTCTCTGGCATTTCTTTCTTTGTGCTGTAATCGAAATCGTACCGAACCGTGACACAAGTGTATCGTATCGAAAACAAACCGTGAATTTTGTGAACCTTTCACCAATAATTACGGGTAAGTTTACATCTCGTTTTTTTTTTCTCAGTGTTTTTAGCATTTTAATTAAGTTAATTTTATATAAATATATATATTTAAATCATTTCAAGTTATCCTGTGGCCCCCTGGTTAAGAAGCCCTGGTTTAAAATGACATGAGAGTGAGTGAATTTTCAGTTTTTGGTCAAACATTTCTTTAGAAATACTGTAAAGCTTCTTATGTTACACAAGAATTTCTAAAAGCATTCATCCCTCAATGCTTTTGGCCCATCAAAAACAAGTGCTATGATCTCATGCATCCTGTACAGTGTTTTGTGTTCTATACGTCAAAATCCGGTGATGATAGAGTGTCGACAACAGTTCTGCCAGTCTTTGTAACAGCTCGGCTAACCCCATGATCTTGTGTCTTGAGTCACTGCTGACTGGAGCAGGAAGTGAGCAGTGATGTCTAGAGATAAAGTAATCTGGTGCTGAGGTCACTGCCATTAGAGAGCTGTTTCTTTTCGGTGTTCACTAGAACTGGGTCAAATCATTGGCTCGTTCTAGCTAGGAAACAACTGTTGATTGTGAGCCGAGCACATGAACATTAGGTCTGTGGCGAATGACGTCCTTTGGCTTTATTTTATCTTAAGGGAAGCCTCCTGCTTGTACCTAAAAAATGCTGTTGTGACCTTCAGAGCTTGTTGTCAAAGTCAGAATACCGTGAGAGGAAAAAAGAGACAAGGTATAACTAAAGGCTGACGGGAGCAGGGAGAACTACAGTAGAAGAACAAAAGCAATCAAGGAGAGAGCCTGCACTATTCCACCAAGCGTAGTTTCTCTCTTTACAGAGAATTATTAAGTACAAAGGCAGTAGTGGTCACAGAATGGATTATATTATTACTTTTTTTTTTCATTTCTTATTGTTCCCTGAAAGTTCATTTCAGCTTAAAAATAAAGTGCAGAGAAAGAATGGTCTGTGTGTGTGCGTGTGTGTATAAACAAGTGTGTATGAGACTGTGATAAGATAACTGCTACACCATCAAAGGTAAGACATTTTATATCTGGTGTGGTCTTTATTGTCTCTGTTAGATTTACAAATGTTCCATCGCTTGGGGTTTTAAACAAAAAGTGGATAGACATGGAACATCTAGGATGTATGTGAATTGAAGTGCCAAGAAATGAGCATCTGGAGTTATGAGGCTATTAGATTGATTGTAGAACATACAGTAGTTATATTGTGTATTATATACAGTACACTACTGTTCAAAAGTTGGCGGTTGTAAAGATTTGTGATATTTTTATCATTTTGTTGTTGTTGTTGTTTTTTCACCAAGGCTGATCAAAAACAGTTAAAACAGTAACATTGTGACATATCACAATTTAAAATACTATTAACTATTTTAATATATATTAAAACTGTAATTGATTCATTTGATGGCAAAGCTTGACACATCAAGATGTGCTCCCCCAGGATTGATCAAAGATTAATATGAGATGGTCCTCACTGCAGAACATGAAATCCAGGGGTGGAGTTGGATCCAGATCCAACTCCTCCCACTTTACATATAGCTAAACCTACCCATCTCCACCCCTGATCCCTAACCCTACCCATCTCCACCCCTTAGATGTGGATCCAACTCCGCGTACTGCAATGAGGTGCTACTGAATAATATTGTCTCGGTTACACTTTACAATAAGGTTTCCTTTGTTAACATTACACATTAACATTTTACATTAGTTAACATGAACTAACAATGAAAAATAATTCTACAGCATTCATTAATCTTAGTTTATGCAAAACCCGGCATTTAATAATACAAGTTAAGATCAAAAGCTGTACCTGTTCACATTAGCTAATGTAACCCCTTCACCCGGGTCCTACTCGAACCCGCTCTTCTAGTGGGGAGCCTAAACCTCACTCTCATCCGGGTCACGGCACCAATGTAACACCTCCATCTGGGTCCAACTCGACCCGCTCCCGAGCGGGCCTCGAAAACGGGTCTCCGGCATGAGAGTTGGGCGCTCTAACAAGGAGGCTAAATACTGCAGCCTCTAGCATCTGTCTCTAGAGTGCCAATTGAGATCAGGGGAGTGAGGTTTACTCGCACAGCAACTACTAGCTGGCCTCCGTTACACTAATGCACTGTGAACTAAAACAACCATTTTATTTAATAATAAAATGTACTTTATATTTATACTTTTTTTAACTTATATACTTTAATAAAAGTTAATAAATGCCCTAGACATGTATTGCTCATTGTTAGTTAAAATTTCAAACTGAACTCACCCTCATGTCATAAACCGTAAGACTTTTATTAATCTTTCGAAATACCATATGACTTGAGAGGTTTAAGATTTGACTTGACTTGAGATATTTAAAATATCGTATTTTGTGTTTTGAAAATGAAAGGGTTTGGAACAACATGAGGGTTAGTAATTGATGACATTTTTTTTTCATTTTTGGGTGAATTGACCCTTTAATGCAAAACTAATGTTAACAAATAAGACCTTATCGTAAAGCTCTCTTTGGCGTGTCTTGACGTTCCATATATCTGAAATGTGCCATATAATGAATATGTGAATGAGATTTGAGATACATATTCATTTAAATATGCACTATGAAAAAAGGAGGAGAACAACAGAGAATAAAGCAAGAAGAATGAATAGGGTAAAAAGGCCAGTAGGCATGGGCAGTCTTGAAAAATCTGCGGTGGGCTGGAGAAATCCCGCATTGTGATTGGTCAGAATCTTTTGACGTCCAGGAAGATGGAGAGACAAATCAGTACAGATTTGATGGCTCGCTTCATGTGCTCTGAGCTAATGAGAACACTTAAATTCTCTGCTGTCTGCATAATGACTCTCTATCTGTAAATCCTCAGCGGTCTGTTTCTTAACCATCCTCTCTCTCTTTCTGCTTTCACATGTGGAATGCCGAGGATGAGGTAATCACTCTGTGCATAAAGACTGTATCTGAATCAGATTTGAAAGCCAAAACAGCATTATAATATTACCTTTAAATTGAAGTCGTTTTTTTAACAAGCGTGTTGAATAAAGTGAAGCTGTTTTTGCACTGATGCAAGGTTTATTCATTTGTTTAATAATCGTATGAATTATCTTATCTCTTTAGATCGAGAGCCACGTGGGAATGGAGCGAGGCCGGTGGTGCGAATGCTAATAATCCCGGGGTCTTACATGCGTGCGTCTCCGGCCTTGAGTCTCACGGAGGAACTCTGGAAGGATAAAAGGAGGAGTGACGACTGTGAAGGATGAGAGACGACCGGTCTCATTAGCCACAGGCCTCGCTCCAGTCCCATGGCGTTTGGCCCCGCCCTGCTTGCCACACATTTATTATATTAGATTTATTTCACAGATTTTTAAAAATATGAAAATATAAATAACACATATCACTCCTAGCCTTATAGTATATGTATTTTTTTTTAAATATCCACCTTTATAATACAGTAGTTTGCAATCCTATTAAGTGAAATTCCCTACACCACAAACTGAACATTTAAAACTATATAAAATTACTTGTATGTTTTATATCTTTTTTAAAGAGTTTCTTAGTCATCTGGGGCTCATGAAAACATCAATTAATTACTAGTAGAGATTTGCCTCAAAGCTCCTCATCAGATTCGGGTAATGACTTCAGGGAAGAGACTGTTAAACATGGCCGCCTGCAGAGAAAGACAGGGACAGGCAGGCTGCTTTCAGTGAGGTCCTCCTGGCCCACACAGACTCTGGGGTTTACCTACCGAAAGCTTCCTGTCCCATGGGCAACAGCGGATATGGCTGAGAGTGTGTATGAGATAGATAGGTGGGGGTTCGTTTTATAGCCATTTTTTGTCAAGCACTGCTGACCACCAGGAAAAGGTGGTGAACACTGCCAAGATTCCAACCTCTGGAATTTAACCTAAGCAAGGGAACGGGAGCCATCGACCAGCAGGATGCAATGCTGTATATGAGCAGAGCCATTTAAGCACATACAGGTTGATTCATAACAGCAGCAGGCTCTTTTAGACAAAGCCAACTCAATATGTACGACAGCCACGCTTTCAACACATTTGTACTCCATTCAGCCAAACAGGAAAAACATCACACAGTTGGTGGCATGCAAATGAAAAGACATGGGTTAAATGGCCTCTGTTTTGAGTCTATTAACTTCAATGTCATCTACAGTATATTGCATTTACACTCAGTGCAGCGCACTTCTTAATGTAAATAATTTATATATATATATGCACATTTGCAATTTAACATTAATAATAATATAATATAAATGCATTAGATGCAGCCATTGAGAGTATAAGAGACTTATAAGATACACAAACACGTTGCTATCCAATCATTATGAGGACATAGGCATAATGGATTAGGAGCTAATGACATTTTCTAGCACCTAACACTCAACATGACATCATGACTTTTGCGTAAACATACACGCCACTTTCAAGTCAAGTGGCATGTTATCTATATGCATTTTGAGCTATCCGCGTGTATGTATGTCTACGCCATTAATGTCCGAGTGATTTCGCGTGTATGTACACGCCGTTAAATGTCCGAGCGAAACGAAACAAAATGTATAGATCTACAGTACATCTGGGGAATGATATTTTTTTTCCTAGGATGGTAGGGGAAGACTCATAAATGCTATTAACCCCAGTTGACGATGTAGGGTTTAGGGACGAGGTTGGGGTAGGTCATATATTTATAGGGTTGGGTGTCGAGAATCGAGTATCGACTTGGAACCGGGACTAACTTTTAGTTTTTTCCCGGAATCGTTCAAAAGTTAAAATGTTGATTCCTAGTTTTGATATTCACAGTCTGCCGACCGGAAGAAGAAACCAACGAACCAACGAAGAAGTGTCAACCGGAAGTGTTGGCATAACCGCGCAAATCGAACATGAGTAGCTTATGTCGGCGGTCCAAAGTGTGGCTTCACTTTTCTAAAAATAACGAAATTTCAGCAAAAAACATTTGTGACAAAAGGAGTATTTGTGACAGAAGAAGTATTTCCTTCAGAAAGACCGTTGGTTAGCAAGGTTAGCAAACTTTTTTGACCCTGTCTCTTAAAAAATCGGAATCGAGAATCGTTAGGAACCGGAATCGAAACAAGGAATCGAAATCAGAATCAGAATCGTTCAAATTCAAACGATACCCAACCCTATATATTTATATATACAGTAATAACATTAAGTCAACAGCATTCATAAACACGCTGAAAAGCGATTATGCGTGTTGACAGCACGCCAAAAATAGGAATTGGCGTGTCATACACACGCAATTTCATGAGATCAGTCTGTAACACTAAACCTTCCCATCACAGAAAACTGTTCTGCATTTTTACATTTTGAATAAATCATTTGGTGTTTATTTAGTGTTTTAAATTATACGGACATGTCCTCATAATGTAGTGGGCTGTGGCCTGAGACCTGAAATACACACCACAATATAAGGACTTTCGGGTCCTCATAATTAGGTCAAACCAGTACACACGTCTCTTTCTCTCGCTCTCTAATTTGTCTAATTGTTCATCTGGATTGCAGAGGCTCTGATGTTTCAGAGGATGCAGCATGCAATCCTCATCCGCATTTCTGAGAATCTGCCCTCTCATCTTTCGACGGTTTGAAATGTGGTTCATCACTGGAGCATCACTTTAAGATTTGGTTAACATTAGTGGTGCCACGCTATAGTATGTCTCCGTTTACGGAGCCTCAATGCCTGAGGAAACACCACTAATCACCATTCTGTTCAGTCACAAAGATGGAAGCCTCATCAGTGGCCTGATGGATCTGAAAGGTTGAATACTGAGCAATGCACTCCAATCAGCAAGCACTGGAACAATTTTATGAATTTCCCATGAAGCACATGAAAATAGGGCCAAGTGATGGTCAGCACTTAGAAGATCCACTTAGAGCATTATTCTTGCATGACTGAGAAAATGTCTTTAAAGTGTTTCAAATAAAAGACACATCATGGAAAACAGGATTTTCTTTGCCTTTTTGCAGAGTTTGATGCACAGTACCCATTTTTAAAGTTCCATCGGCAGTCAACCACAACCATAAAAATGAATAATTCTGAAAAAAAAACATGGTATCGATGTCAAAATCATGAGTACATAAACATATGACAGCCTACATTTACACCAACACCTACTGTACTCACTACAGTATATGCTGGTACACATAGTTTAGTGAATCATAAAAGGCAATTTACATGTTTTAAAAGTACATGAATACTACATTTCTAGCCTGGGTTTCCCCATGCTGCCTTGCCGCAGTGCGATTTTATTCACGCTGCTAGGCAGCCTGGACACCATGAACCAAATTTTCGCCTCAAATAGGGGACCAATCACAGAACAGGGAGGGAGCAGCAAGACCATGACGATGTACAGTACATGCGACACACCGAAGCAGTTACTTTGTTTATATCTATGGATCCATCTTGGCAGCGGACGTTACATGTAAGTTACCTTTTGATACAGCCTTTGTGTATACATAAATCTCTGACCCATCGTCTTCTTCCTCGTCTAATTTTCTGTCGCCTCTACGTCATCTGGTATCATTGACCCGATTGGCTATGAGCTACGTACAGGCGTATTTGATAGACATTCGTAGCACCCATAATACGGCTCTGGGCATTCGTAAATCACGCGTCAAATACGAGAAAATGAACATGTGGTTTCCAGACCACGTCTCATTCTCAATGGTCTGGCATGGTCTGGCGTTAGGCAGGCTACATTTCTAGATTAATTCATTAAAAAATTATAAACAGTTTATATTAATGAAAATACCAACCCAGTCTTTATAGCATGCATGTGTATTGTCGTGTAACTTATAATAATTTATTGTAATTTTTGTCGCTAAAGTGAGTTTTTACATGCATATGAAGAGTGCCATTTGAAATTTTCTTCTAAAATGACCATTTTTATCAAGCTTGTATATTTAAGTTCAGTAATTTCACTTAAATGGCAATGAAGATTACCTATTAATTGTCATTTAAGTGAAATTACTGAACTTAAATATACAAGCTTGATAAAAATGGTTATTTTAGAAGAAAATTTCAAAAGGCATTTAGAGGCTTTTGCATCTGAACTCTTCATATGATACGCATTGGTTGGTTAGGGTAGTAGTGGTGTGGGGTGCGTGTGTATTATACGTTCTGGGTAGAATTAGTGGTGTGGGTGCGTGTGTATTACACGCAAATGAACTGTGTATCAAATGCACGAGAAAACTGCGTCTCATATGCACGTAAAAACTCATTTTCGCGTATAAATTACACAACAATACACAATGCGTGTTATAGAGACACATTTATGTGAGAACAGGCTGAATATACGGTACTGTTCAAAAACACAATCTTGTACAATATAACGACTTCCTAAGCCACTTTTTAATGTCCATTACATGGTTTACTGTACTTGTCTGCTGCAATACTTTAAAGCCTTTGAAATACCAGGGGGTGTTTTTTCTAAGCATATACTGATACTGATGAACTGCATTTTGTTTGGTTAAATAATCAGCACATTATGTTGATGAATTCATTGTTAAATATAATTACGTTTTAAATGAATTTCCTAACATACATTAAGTGGACGTCAGCGAAAAATACTAAAAGTGTCAAATATGTCCCTTTAAAGTGATAACAGAGCAGCCATGATGATACAGGCCTGTCTGTCTTGATCAAAGACCCGAAACAAGACGCTTTTTAAACAGCACGGGTGTCACCTGCAAGGTGAAACAATGGCTCAAACTAATGTCACGCAAACCCCAGCACCGGTCACGTACATTCAAGCTTCTCATGGGTTGGTGTTGACTGAGGTGGAAAAGTAAACATTTACACTGATTCAATAAACCTCTTTCCAGCCGAGTACATGGAGTCAAACATTTCAGCCATGATCTTGGTCCATGCACATGGTCCAAACAGAGACGTACTCTGCCCTGACAATCTGTGTAAGAATAAACAACGCAAAAACCATAGACCGCCCTGACTTGTACTCGTGTAGGAAGGCACGTGTAGAGTCATAAAACTACCAGGCGCAGCCCTGTAAGAGGCAGGCTCTGTAGGAAAAGAGGAAAAGTGCCTGAGGATATGTCGTTTAAAGCAGTGGAAGGTTAATTAGTGGTAATTGGTTAATTGCAGAGGGAGGAAAGAGCGTAGACCTTTTAGGCAGAATTAGACAGACAGTGCTAGTAGGGGTAAGGGCGACTACGTCAGGGAAATCCACATCAGAGAAATCAGAGCACATACTCCTTTCAGTGCCTCATAAAACTTTACAAAAGACTCATTCAAGAAGGCTGCTAGCTCTTTAACTAGGTCAGCTTTGTCACTATTTTAAATGATGGGTGCAAGAAAATTCAAAGAAAGTCAGATCAATTGAGCGACATAGATATAGATGGATAGATGGGTGGATGGATGTAGACAAGACATACACAGACATACTGTAGAACGAAGGCAGATATGTTGGGGTTTTGTCTTATTTGTTTCTTTTATTATGAGATTTGGTGTGCTCTTCATGTGGATTCCCCTCCTCCTTGTTCAGGGCCCTCAAACACAAGCTGATCCCAAACCACAGCGATATATCTAACCAGACACAAGCAGAGACAGCCAGACCAGAACATCCTTCACTTTGTCAATGTCATAAAAATGCATCTGAAAAATGTTCCACTATTAGACGTCCTTGAGAAATAAGAACATCTTATAATATAAGGGTGTAGATGTCTGAATATTAAAAAATAGAGATAAAAAAATGAATGAATTTGATTTTCAAGGTGGTCATCTTGGTAACACACAACTCTCCAAAATGATTTGTAAAGATTACATTTCAACTATTTTCAAATAATATTGGACAATAATCATAATTTTGATTCTGAGCCTTTGAAAACACTCATTGATTTTGAAATGTGTTTTGGTGGAGCAAAAGCAGAATACACACTTTACCTCTGAACACAATGTTTCTCACATGCAAAAACATCTCACTTTTAATCTAAATTTCCAATCGTCCAATCGCATTGAATTAAAGGGTGGTGAAATGCCATTTTCACAAGATGCAAAATAAATCTCTGATGTCCCCAGAGTGTGTATGTGAAGTTTTAGCACAAAAAACCCCACAGTTATTTTTCTATAGCATGTTGTCACTTTCTAGGGTTTGCAAAAATGCGCCGTTTTGTGTCTGGCCCTTTAAATGCAAATGAGCTGCTGCAGAGGGCGGGGTTTCAAGAGCTTGTGTGTGTTAGCAGCTGCGATTTCCTCACGCAGACGCACTAAAATGACAGAAACTGTTCTGCCTATGTTAAAACAGATAGTCAAAAGATAGGGTTGGGTATCGAGAATCGATTGGAACCAGGACTAATTTATAAAAATATTAAAATAACTTTTAGTTTTTCCTGGAATCGTTCAAAAGTTAAAATTTCGATTCCTAGTTTCGATATTCACAGCCCGTCGACCGGAAGAACAAACCACTGAACAACACCAATGAAGAAGCGTCTACCGTAAGTGTTGGCATAACCGCGCGAGTCGAACATGAGAAGCTTACGTCGGCGGTCCAAAGTGTGGCTTCACTTTTCTAAAAATAACGAAATCTCGGCAAAATGCAAAATTTGTGACAAAAGGAGTATTTGTGACAGAAGAAGTATTTCCTTCAGAAAGACCGTTGGTTAGCAAGGTTAGCTAAACTTGTTTGACCCTGCCTCTTAAAAGAATCGAGAATCGAGAATCGTTAGGAACCGGAATCGAAACAAGGAATCGGAATCAGAATCGTTCAAATTCAAACGATACCCAACCCTAGTCAAAGATGGAGATGGAGAAACTCAAGAAGAAATTACAACATGTAGAATGCAACAGGATGTCTCTGAATGGTTAGTTGATGAATTTATGTTACTGATGTGGACTTCTCAACATGGACTGCGTGTTCCCGGGGCTGGGGTTTATGTACATTTTAGGGTTGGTGATGTCACTAACCCGGAAGGAAGCTCGTGTAGTCCCTAACAGCAATTTGTTGTAGTCCTTAAAAAAATGATTTCTTTAAAAGCAAATATCTTCCTTTGCTTTGAACTTTGAGCGTTGTAACTTTGATAATGTTGTTTATGCCCAAAAAGCAACATTTCACACTAACTAGTTAGAAAAGTTAAATCATATTTTACCACCCCTTTAAACATTACAACAACAAAAAAAGCGATAGACAGCATAAGCCACCTTGAAGTTCTCTCCGAATACTATTTGTACTATCAAGCCTGACTGCATTGCCACACTCTTTCCTGCAGTAACTCAATCCGGTTTGAGAGGACAAACTGTATGGACCCCTGTTACTTCTCGCTATTTGTATTTTCAGAGTAAACTCTATTCAAGTGTTTGTGTCTGCGGTCCACAGCGAGTCATCTATCAGAGCTAAAGAGCTGTGAGAGGGGCACTACACACAGACACGACTGTGAGAATGGATTGAGGACTGTGGCCAAACAGAAAACATTAATCAGATACTGGTATTCCCTGCTGGGGTAAGGAGAAGGCTGGTGAAAGCTTCCTTCAGCAGAATACATGAGCACGGGCTCCGGTACCACACAGCGAGCTCTCGACTGGACCGCACTGAACATGCTGACTGAGGTATGAAGTTGGACTGTGTTACTGTACAAGGTTTGGCAAGATCTTTAGTATCTCAAAACAAATAAAGTGAAAGGAGGAAAGAGACCTCAAGAAAGAGGCAGATAGAGTGTAATGGTTGAGAGCGCTAAATACTAATGTCATTCTCAGGTAGGAACAAGTACAATACACACCTCAACCAATACACTAAATAACAAACACATTTAATTTATGTTCCACATGTATTAAAAAAAACATTTAAGGGAAAAGTTCAGCAAAAAATACAAATTTACTCACTTCTATGACTACACTCTTTTACCCCAATTTTGGTTAAAATATGGGAAAACCCAGCCATTGGGTTAAAACTGTAATTTAAAAATGTAACCCAATGGCTGGGTTTGTCTATATTTTACCCAAAATTGGGTTAAAACAAACCAGCATTTTTTAGAGTGTATGTATTAGGTGGATCACAAAAGAAGATTTTTTGTAATATATACTGTAAATTGTGATAGAAAGCTTGTGCATTCCATCTTACCAGATGTACCGATATAATTAATAATACATATTAAAATAACTAAATTAATAATAGTTATGCTTTAAAATATACAAAATATCATGCTGCATATAAAACCTTGTGCACTAAATCTTGCCAGATTTACTGATATTCTAAATATAATAAATGACATGATACAAATAGTAAACAAAAAATATATAAAAAAGTAAAAAACAAAAGATAACATTTTAATAGGGCTGTCAAACGATTTATTGCATCCAATTAAACGCATCCAAAATAAAAGTTTGTGTTTACATAATATATGTGGGTGCACACTAATTTTTTTTTTTAAAATAAATACATTAAAATAATAAAAATCAATGTTGCTTGTACCCCAAAGTACTTCAAAATATCTTTCAATATTCAAAACAAAATTTATATAATTTACAAAAAATGTTGTTTCTTTATAATAAATTAAAAGTACACTCTAAAAATGCTGGGTTGTTTCAACCCATAATTTGGTTCAAATACTGTATGTACAAACCCAAATGTTGGGTTAAAATGTAATTTCAAATTTTAACCCAACATTTGGGTTTGTCCATATTTGACCCAAATTTGGGTTCAAACAACCCAGCATTGTTTAGAGTGTATTATAGTAATATAAAACTATATACTGCCCAAAACTTACTTCAAAATTACTACAAAAATTACTTACTACCAGTTATTTTTTAAATAACTTGTGATTAATCTGATATGAATCTGAATTATTTCTTTTAGTTTTTATTAGAAAAAGAAAGATCTTATTTGTTGGGGGTTTCTCATGAGACACACTTGCCTCACAGAGTGACTAGGAAAGATACAGTATAATTCCCAAATCAGTGTTTAGAAAGACTCGTTATGAAAAAATGAACAGAGCATGCACTCAAACAAACAAATTCTGACCGCAGCTGCCGCGTGTGTATGCTAAGCGGAATTGGAGAGACATGCACACTGGAGAAATAAATCCCAGGATTTGTAGTTTGTTCTTTTTTGTCATTAAATGGTTTTTAAGTAATCCAGGTGTATGCAGAGACTACGGAAATCCAGCTTCTCCCAAATAAACATGCGGGCATTAAGACTCATGATGGTCCGGAAAAGGCATGGTAGTGACTTCCAAAATCTTTGTTTAAAGTCGCACATTTTAGGAGCATGAAACTAAGGGCAACAAATACATACAAATAGAAAACTGCCCCAGGTGTACACCGTACCGGACGATCTGATACACACCGACAGTGATACATCCACACACACACTCAACATCTGGACCTGAGCCTGCTGCACTATACGGTCTATGCCGGGGCTGATCTGTCATTAGGACCAGAGATGTAGTCGGTAAACTCTCACAGATGAGGGGAAGAGCTACACGCCCCCCACCTTTCAATGTGCCAGTGTGTGTGTGTGTGTGAGATGGGGAAACCCGATAGCCCTTCTCTAATCAGTCTTGTTAGTGTCCGTGAGCAGTAGCCCCCGTCTAACCTGCCCTCGGTCAAAAACATGGCACTGACGGAAAGAAAGGACTTACTCTAAACCCAAAACAGATGGCTTTAATGGATGATTGTGTATCCTATTTGTGCCTGTGTGTATTAAATGTTTTGTATTTGAATCAGTGTTGCTGCAGTATGAGTCTATAAACATTTTCTGAGGGAATGCCCTGATAGGATCACATATGACATGCTTGATTTAATACACTCATAGTCAAAAGTTCAGAATAGTGCCCATGTGTTGGTTCTGTTAAAGAAAAAAGTGCTTATTTAGGTCTGCATATTATATACTGTAAATTGTGATAGAAACTTGTAAAAGCTTGTGCAATCCATCTTACCAGATGTAACGATATAATAAATAATATATATTAAAATAACTAAATTAATAATAGTTATGCTGTTTAAAATATTCTAAATATAAATAAATGACATGACTAATAGAAATAGTAAACAAAAAAATATAAAAAAGTAAAACAAAAGATAACATTTTAATAGGGCTGTCAAATGATTAATCACATTAATCAAATCATCCAAAATAAAAGTTTGTGTTTACATAATATATGTGGGTGCACTATGTATAAATGATTTTGTATGTATATATATATATATATACACACTCACATGTATATTTAAGAAAATACTAATATTATTTATATATAAAATATTTATATTTATATATAATAGAAATTATATATAAATGTACATACAGTATATACACTAAAAATATTCTTAAATATATACAAGCATGTGGGTGTGTATTTATATATATAAAATATATGTTATATAAATATATAAAAAATATACTATAATATATATTATAACATTAGTGCACATATTTATGTAAACACAAACTTTTGTTTGATAGAATTAATCCTGATTAATCTGTTTGACAGCCCTACATTTTAAAAATGGGAAAAAAAGTAAAATAGTTAGCAAAATAAAAACAAATAGTAAACAAAAAATAATAATATTTAAAAAAGTAAATAAATAAAAAATCTCTACATACCCATTTTCACACACTAAAGAAGCAGGGATGGGCATAATATAAATGTATGCTTTACAGATTTAGATTTAGGTTTACGTTTGCGCAAGTAAGTGTTTTTTTTTTTAATAATTCAAGAGTTCAATAATTCAACAGGAAGACCTAGTAAGCGTTATGCAATTAACTTTTTCTCATCATCCAGTCGTGTATCTTCTGCTATAAAGGACCTTTAACATCCGCTTTCATACAGACTGGCCTCCCAGGTTGTTGCACTGGTTCGGGCCCAGCTGCGATCCAACAATAACATTTTTGTTAATGCACGTTTATGGCTAATCCTGCATGCCCTTTGATATCTGATAACACACTCAGCTTGACTGAACGTGGATTAGAAGCCATTCCGTGTTCTACAGATATGCGTTCTCGTTGTTGTGGGTTCGTTCTGACAGAACATGGATAAAGCGAGCAGGAACGCTGGTAGACGCTCTTCAGCTGCGATGACTAAAGGCAGAAGAGAATGCGTAATTAAAGTGAAGCATTTCCTCTTCAAATGAAGCTCTGAGGAGCTTCAGTTTAATTACAGTTCTTTAGATAAGAACAGGCTGGTACAGAAGAGAGTGGTGTGTAACAGTGATTTGCGATGCAAAGAAAAAAAATGAAAGGGCAGCATAATTACATCAAGTACGTGTTGATGCACTCATCTTAATAATGTAAAAAATGTACAGTGATTGTAAGGAGCGAGCATTAGAAAGTGTAAAAACTTTAAAGAGAATTATCTGTTACTCTATGTAGCTTTGCATAGCCAGATCTTCAGACGTTCTGAACTTCGCCCAGAGGCCGTCTGACTGACATGAAAAGCAAGTAAACACAGTTTGTTTTGTTCCTCGTCATGTTTTAGTGTGTGAAAATGTAACGTTGATGTTTCTACAATAACAGTACGGTGTGTAAAAATCTTAGACATATTTGAAAAAGTCTATGTAGGCCTACTTAACATACTTCTGATACAAAATGCAGCATTTAGTTGATCCTAATAAGCGCTCATTGTCACATTTGTAAACACAATGGCTTTCTTCTTCCATAAGGTGGTTTGACCTCACACCATTTTTGTTTCCAGGTGGATCCTTAAAAAATTAGTTCACTTTTAAAAAAAAACTTTGCTGATAATTTACTCACCCCATGTCATGCAAGATGTCCATGTCTTTCTTTCTTCAGGTTTTTGATGGAAACATTCCAGGATTTTCTCCATATAATGGACTTTACTGGGAACCAAACGGTTCAAGGTCCAAAAGACAGTTTCAGTGCAAACTGTTCAAAGGGCTTTAGACGAATTCCAGACGATGAATAAGGGTCTTATCAGCGAAACGAATCACTCATTTAAAAAAAAAAGTTTACATTTTATAAGCTCAAATGGCCGCCTTGCTCTGTTCTGTGATGTGCGTTCTTGACTCTCCTGTCCAAACTCGTTCATCAAAATGAACAAATCTTTTTCCAAGTCAATTCGTTCGTTTCGTTTGTTGAATGAACCAAATGACTCAGAAAAGATTTGTTCATTTTGATGAACGAGTTCGAACAGGAGAGTCACGACGCGCATCACAGAACAAGCAAGGCGAGCCATTTGAGCTTATAAAACTTACTTTGTTATTTATTTATTAAATGAGCGATCGTTTCGCTTAATAAGACCCTTATTCATCGTCTGGAATCGTTTAAAGCCCTTTGAACAGTTTGCACTGAAGTTGTCTTTTGGACCTTTTGTAACTGTTTGGTTCCCAGTAAAGTGCATTATATGGAGAAAAATCCTGGAATGTTTTCATCAAAAACCTTAATTTCTTTTCGACTGAAGAAAGAAAGACATGGACATCTTGGATGACAAGGGGTGAGTAAATTATCAGCAAAAGTTATTTTTAAAAGTGAACTACTTCTTTAAAGAATCAATGCATCACACTTCTCCTGTAGAATTGTCAACCAATCAGATGACAACTTCAAAACTCCTGAAGTGTTTCCAATATTGTGTGCCTTATTCATCAGACATTCAGCCAATTCAGTGGGTGTGACGTCTGAGGCTGAGACTACTCACTATGTGAGTGTAATTAGATGTATTCTCTAACTAGGGTTTTTGAACAGGAAGCAGCCATGTTTTGTCTAGACAGAAACTATTTGAGCCAAAATAGTAATGTAAGGCCCAGACATAACGGCACACCAGAACCAAATTTCCCCAATGGTTCTTACTGTGAATTTGGGCATTTCCCATTTCTTTAACACCAACAACAAGACAATAAATAATAAACTTCAAAAACAGTGACGATATTAATTCAATAAATAACTATTTTAATGACCAAATTATTATAGTAAAATAAACTAAAAAGTTATCTATTGAGACTGTTAAAAACTGTTTTCACAATGATTAGCACTTCTGTTTCATTTTAAGTTTGGATTCTTAAGTTATGCGTATAGGATTAGAGTTTCCACTTGTATTACAGACGGGCACAAACCAGAGCTGATTCAAATAGAGATATGTCAACATTTATGTCTAACACAATTTTAAAATGAATGCTGCCATTGAGGACTAACACAGTGCAGGTCTGTGGGAATAAATGTACAGTATAAGGCTGACGGATCCTTTCTTTGTGTTTCTAGGTTGGGTCTGTGGAGGAGATTCCATGCTTTGCAGACAGAAAGAAAACTATTCCATCTGTCTGGATCAAATGATGTATCACATGTCAGAGAAATGCATTTGCTTTGCATTGGAAAATGTGCCTCTGAAATTACTGTTCTAAACAAATAACACACATCTTGATATTACGTTGTGTAGTTAAATATCGTATGTTTCCAAACTAAATGTATGATAACCACTTATTCAAATGTGCAAATGATCAGTATCACTTTACTTCGCCTAAAAATTGAGGCCACTTCACCATTTTGTGTGAAGCCTGGCTACCACAAGCCTGTTACAATATCAATCCATCCTTAAGGGCTAACTTTGAAGATGAAAGACACTTAGACTAGGGCCATCTCTTAACTTAACCATTGGCTTGGTTTGCTGTAAAGGATTTGGCAACAGTACTAAGCCTGTGGTTTTTGGCATCCAGCACACGCCTGCATGTCTTTGGGGATGCGACAGAGGGAGTCGGTTACGTAAAGGTGGGCCAAGCCCTTGCTAAGCGGGCCATATGCTGCCCCTCTCATGCCCAGCGATGGGTCACTGTGCGCCAAAACTCACAAGCTGTACCAATTACACCACCCACCTCATCTTTGATACAGTGCCCATCAAAACGTTCATCTTTCTCCTTTTATTTTCCTCGCTTTCTCTCTCGCTCTCCTTGAAAATACATCTCAAACCACAGTTACAGCTTGTTCTCCTTTCCCCATCAATCCATTATCTGTACATTCACAAGAGAGCTCTACTTAAGGTTTTCTAGACATCGTTTAACTGTTTGCCTAAAACAAATATCAAAAAGACATTTCAGTTTTCTTTCCAGCGCAGTACAATCAGTGAAGGGGCTCACAATGTCATTCAGAACTGAATGAAGAATTACTTTGACATTCCATTTCATTTTTTGAATTTGAATTGAGGTAGCAAAAAGGACACAAAATTCAAATTTGAATGGGAGGAAGCACGGTAAAATTTGAATGAACTGAAATTCAAAGAAAAGACAAATTTGGAATTTTGGCTTTATAAAGGCCTTAAGTATTAAAACATTTAGATACCTAATCATGGGAATTAATTTTTTTTAAGTTTAAAATGTATAGCAGTTTCATAGGTCTTAAAGGAGTAGTTCACTTTTAAAAAACATCCAAGTCATGTCCAATGTTATCCAAGATGTCCATGTCTTTCTTTCTTCAGTCGAAAAGAAATTAATATTTTTAATGAAAACATTACAGGATTTTCTCCATATATTGGACTTCATTGGGAACCAAACGGTTCAAGGTCTAAATGAGTTTCAGTGCAGCTTCAAAGCACTTTAAACGAAACCAGACGATAAAAAGGGTCTTATTAAGCAAAACGATCAGTCATTTCAAAAATAAATAAAAAAGTTTAAGTTTCATAAGCACAAATGCTCGCCTTGCTCTGTGATGCACGTTCGTGACTCTCCTGTTCAAACTCATTCATCAAAATGAACAAATCGTTTTTTTGCAGCTCGTGACTTGAAGGGTCCTAGATAAGACCCTTATTCATCGTCTGGTGTCGTTTCAAGCCCTTTGAAGCTGCACTGAAACTCTAATTTGGACCTTGAACCGTTTGGTTCCCAACGAAGTCCATTATATGGAGAAAATCCTGGAATGTTTTCATCAAAACCTTAATTTCTTTTCGACTGAAGAAAGAAAGACGTGGACATCTTGGATGACATGGGGGTGAGTAAATTATCAGCAAAAGTTGTTTTAAAAGTGAACTACTCCTTTAAGGACAGAGAGAACGATAGAATGATAAAACAATAGATATAGCAATGCATAGATGGATAGATGAATGGACGGACGAATGGACAGACAGATAGCCAGACAAACAGCCAGACATATAGATAGGTAGATATCCACATTCTCTGAAGAAAAAGTGAATGATGTTTGCAAGGGCAAAACTCACTGGCACAATGCTATGGTTTTGAAACTGATTGTCAGAGTGTTGCTAAGACATTATGGCTATCATCTCAATACTACACTGAAGTAGACACAGGTTATGCTCTTTGAACAATGAGCTACCAACTGGTATTTACTGAGCTCGATCTCCATCTCTCTCTAAAAAAACTAAAAAAAAAATTATATGATTTATAAGCTGTTTTCCCTTATTGGGGACAAAAAACAAAGTGTACAAAAACTGGTGTACAAAGTGGCATTAAGTTTCTCACAGTTAAATGTGTGATATGCTGGAGGGTTTTTGCATAAAAACCTGTCTAAAAAACATGAAAAGAAAAAATGATAGAGCAACCCCCTTTAAAGACCCCCAAATTGACCTCCGGCTCTGAAAGCTCAACTTTTCCACTTGGCTCTCATTGGTGTTTGCATTTCAGCAGGCCGCAATACAGAAGATAGATGTATTTGCCTAAATCCTGAGAAGTTGATGTGGAATGGGGAGATCCAAGGACAACAGCAGCCATGACAAGAGGCACTTCAAAAAGAGGTAATGAGTAACTGCAGGTCAGACTCAGAGAAATATGAGGAGAATGACTGCGAGCACAAAAAAGAGACAATAATGTTTGATCCTGAAGGGAGGCCCGACCCCAAGTCTGACTCCTGCCAGCTTTGCGTCACGCTGAAATCCTTCCCCCTCTTCACATGCTTTCATTATAGCATGAGAGCTCATTAATCAAAGCTCTCCTAAAGGAGAGAGGCTGAACGCTGGGGTGTGAGTGGCCTTCTGATGCTCTACTGCCTCAATGCCATATTGGACACACACACTTACAAATCCTCTGGTTATATACAAACTAGTCTCTGGTAGCTAACTATGCACTCTCAGAAAAAAAAAGGTCAAAAAGCTGTCACTGGGGCTGTACCTTTTCAAAAGGTAAGTTTTTGTACCTAAAGGGTGCATATTGGTACCTTAATGGTACATATTAGCACCTAAAATGTACATATTAGCACCTAAATGTCCATATTAACACCTAAAATGGACATATTAGCACCTAAATGTCCATATCAGCAAATAAATGTCCATATTAGCACCTAAATGTACACATTGGCACCTAAAATGTACATATTAGCACCTAAAATGTACATATTGGCACCTAAATGTACATACTAGCACTTAAAATGTACATATTAGAACCTAAATGTACATATTAGCATATAAAATGGACATATTGGCACCTAAATGTACATATTAGCAGCACCTAAAATGTATATATTAGAACCTAAATGTACATATTAGCACATAAAATGTACAAATTGGCACCTAAATGTACATATTAGCACCTAAAATGTACATATTAGCAAATAAATATCCATATTAGCACCTAAATGTACATATTGGCACCTAAAATGTACATATTGGCACCTAAATGTACATATTAGCACCTAAAATGTACATATTAGCACCTAAAATGGACAAAAGTTTACCTTTTGAAAAGGTACAGCCCCAGTGACAGATTTTGTACCTTTTTTTCTGAGAGTGTGAGGCATTTGATTGATTTATCAGGAAGAGACTGATTGACACGTAAAGCCACTAACAACAGTTTTTGTTCTGGTTTTAGAGGCAGGTTTCTCTGAAATGGATTTTACCACAAAAATCGATCATTTAAATTATGACCACTTTGATACACACAATATGCAAAAGCTAGAGGAAGAGGACATGATATTTCTTCCTAGCACAATACATTTTTCGATTTGGATTAACTTTTATTTTTTTTATCATCAAAGCATCCCTATAAATGAAAGAACAGTGTCGGTGAAATGAACAGACTGCGAGAGCACCCGTGGACTCCACCAGCTGAGCTCCAAACTCTTCCAACCAATCAACAGATTCATCAGAGGCCCCAATCAATCTCACACGCGGAATAACAGAGGGAACATTTCTCATACCAGAGCCTCTGGCGTGTGCAAGTCTGCTTCTGCCAGCAGTTTGTCATGTTTGAATGATTGGTCATATCACCACCAGTGAGTATTTAAAAGTTAAATATGCAGAAGATATGATGAATTTGACCAAAGATCAAATACACAACATTGTTTACATTCAGCCTAAAGCCTGTTTCACATTGCATGTGATATTTGCCTCCCATTTTAACAAATTCCCAATAAACCTATTCATCAACTATCTTTTGCTATACGACTTCTTTGAATCAATATACTTTCCACTCAAAATGACACATCAACACCTTTTATTCAGTAAATGTGACTGAATCCAGATGATTTAAGCAGTTTACAGCTACAAGTTGGGATTTGGGCTCTGTTCTGAGTAGATAAATAAACAAATTATTATAAAATTGGATGTAAACGTGATCCACATTATCATGTAAATTAGGCTTTGTGACATTGAAATTTATAATAGTTCTCAAGTCCCAATACAAACAATATAATTCATGCATGTTATTAAAGGAAATATTTACCAGTAACCCAGAAATCAAGCTGGAGTTTGGCTACACAGCACAAATACTGTCAGGCTGAAGGCTAGTTAGTGGCTTCTCTTAAGAATAAGCCTTGTTTAATGAAAAAAATGCAGTAAAACAGATTTATTGTAGAATATTTTTACATATTTTTTGGTCTCTATTTTATCATCTATTATCTATGATTATCATCATGAATCCAGTCTTTAATGTCAAATGATCCTTCTTATTCAGAAATCAATTGAATATGATGATTTGAATGCATTTGTTTTAATAATGCCTTTACTATCACATTCGATCAATTGCATCTATGCTAAATAAAAGGTTTAATTTCATTAAAATAAAATAAAAAAATCTTTTGAATGGTAATGAGTAGTGAAAGAAACCCAAATCTGTACCTTCATACCCAAAACACTTAGAACCAAAATTAGGCAACGTCTTCTTATCCATCACTCAAACATGTCAAAACGAAAAATGCTTCTTCTGTCAGCTAACTCTGTCATTCTTCTACAGCTATGAAACATTCATCATTTTTCAATCTTCCTGCTTTTTTTTGGATCTAGTCTTCAAAATTAAAATTGATCTCACTGGTAGAGCTAACCTAGATATTACACACCAAAAAAGTATTACAGACAGACCAATGCTACTTTGCTGAACATATATGTGCAGATTAATGTTCTTCGGATTCATAAAGTAAGAAGAGGGAGGAGACTGGAAGACTTCAAGAGTGATGGGTGGGGTCAGAAAGGTCCATCAACCGCTGATGAAGTCACACCACATCAGTCAGCCCCCATAATCACCCAAAAACATATGTTTCACAGCCTATTTCCTCAGATCGCTATTACTCAAACCCAACCAACACTGGTACTTCTATAAGACTGGTGACTCACTGGAATTACTGACCTATCTTGACATGCATCGGAATATTGTAAACATCACGTCGTAGGGGTTTTATTTTCATAATTACAATATGTGTATATGTCATATATTGGTGCTTTAAAGGAAAGTTCAGAAGCAGTAGGTTCTTAAAATCCAACCAATCACATTGCTGAGGATATATAAACAGCCAAATACATAACTCACTTCTTTCTGTAGTTCTTCTGGCGCCCTTCCTCCAACTCCGCCTTGACTTTCCATAGTTTGTTCCGGAGATGAGATGTGAGCTTATGTGGAGTCTCGTATTTGAAACCTTGAAGAGAGAAAGACAGATACGTTTAATCTTTTCCATTAAAAATAAATAAATAAATCAGACAGTCATATTGGGCAGTTTAATGTAGACAGTCATGTTAAACCAAACATAAGGTTTTAAAGAGGGCTTGCGGTATTATGCTTTTTTTTTACACTTTGAACTTCATTTACAGTGCAATGTTGCTGTTTGAGCCTGAAAAAGGCCTGCTACATTACAAAGCATAAAGTCCAATCCAAAGGAAGGTATTCTCTAAATCATTAAGCACTGTTTCTGAACTCCTCCGAAAGTACTGAGTTTTCTTCCAGAAACGTACACATCACAATATTCCTCATTTACATAATTCCTACCCAATGCAGATGTAAAAAAAATAAAATAAAAATGTGGGCAGGGCCTGGTTGAGTTGCTTTAGTAATGTGTTGAAACTCACGGCTATGGTAATGGGCTAGACATTTCTGAAACACGCTCAAATGTTTGACCAATCAGAACATACTGGTCCATCCAACCAATCAGAGCACATTGTGCTAATATGTAAAAAAAACTAAATCTCATCCTAGGGCGTCATCTAACTGACATTTTTGACCATGCATCTAAATCCAACGCACATGGCAACCTTTGGCATCAGTTAGATGACGCGGGTAGGTTAGGTCTGGGGTAGGGTTAGGGTTAGACCACTAGGAGGCACGTTTCCTATTGACGCTAAAGGGTGCCATGTGCGTCGGATGTTGCCGCATGGTCAAAAGCGTCAGTTAGATGACGCCTTGGGATGAGAACGGGCTGAAAAAATGTAGGTGTTTTTGGAACATTCAGCCATGAAAAACTATTCTGGTGCACCAAAAAACTAAATCAAAACTTTGTAAAAGGGCATAATATGGCCTCTTTGAATGTAGGCTACTCATAAAAACACACATCTTGCATATCATGGTTTAAAATCTCATATGTTTTCCTCAAAGTAAAATTCAAAAGGAAAAACTTCTTCATCTATTTACTAACCACAAAAGAAACAGTGAGCTGCTTCATGTCAAACTCATGACAAGAGTTACGATGGGACAGATATAAACCTCCGAGAGCAGTGCGGTTCATGCCAACGGACGATTCCATGAAACACAGGAAAGATTTCCACATTCCAGTTTTGGAATTGACTGGAGATTCTGTTTCCATCCTTTGTGTTCTCTCGCCATTAAATTTGGAGATGGAAATAAATTCCAGAAGTGTTTTAAGGCGGAGAAAAACTAAAACAAGAGGAATAGTCACTGACTCGTTTTAATGACTTTTGTGTGTTGATGTAGACATGAAGTCTTTGTCCATGAAATGGGCCATTGTGGGTTATTCTGGCGCCTCCTTCATTCCGCTGATAATCTAAGCGATAATAAAGTCACACATCAAAACACAGTTTCTCAACATTCAGATCATAGAAGTATTTAGAGATCCTGAGGTGGTCTATTATAATTAGTCTGTTATCATTCATTACTGCTCAAAGAACTCCAAGAAGTCCAAAAGACCTGTTTTATTTTCTTATCATTCCTTTGCAGTGTTGGCCGACTAAATGTGATATTCAGATTACATCTGGCCCTCAAAGACACTAACTAATTGCACTGTTAAAGCGCTAACTGTCCCTTCTGTGCCTTGATCTGTGGACAGAGCAGAAGAAACTGAATGTTGAAAAGGATTACAGGATAATCACATTATTATTTCAAATCTATTCATGCCTATATTTTCCTAAATGTCAGAATAAAGACAAGTTACAGAAATTAAACACCAGCCAACCAACTATGCAACCAATTAAATTATCGAACCAACCAAAACGGCTTTTTATTGTTAGTAAAGTAGTATAGGCTTTAAAAAACAAGTCAAATACAAATGTACTAGTTTCTCATTTGACTATACCAATCTGTATTTAATCAAAAGCCATTACTCCAGTCTTCAGACAGTCACATGATCATCAGAAAACATGCACTCTAAAAATTGCAGGGTTGTACGGAAGCCCTGAACCGCAACGTAAAAAAAAAAATCTGTAAAAAAATAAATTAAAATAAATAAAAAATCTAGCATTTTAGAGATTAATGTCTAAATATTTTAAGATTAAAGTAGAAAAAAATTGAGATTAAAGTGGACGTTATGAATACACACTTCTATTATCGTAATGTTTTGACTTTATTCTCAAAATATTTTGACTTTAATCTCAAAATTTTTCGACTTTAATCTCAAAACGTTTAGACTTTAATCTCGAAATGCTAGATATTATTTTCTCACGTTGTGGTTCAGGGCTTCCGTACGATTGCTTTAACCCAACTTTGAGTCAAATATGGACAAACCCAGCCATTGGGTTACATTTTTTAATTACATTTTTAACCCAACATTTGGGTTTGTCCATGTTTGACCCAAAGTTGGGTTAAAACAACCCAGCATTTTTAGAGTGTGCTAAGCTGATTTGATGGTCAAGAAACATTTCTTATAATTATTATCATTGAAAAGTTTTTGCTGCTGAATATTTTTGTGAAAACTGTGATAAACAAAAATCTGGATTATTTGATGTATAGCAAGTTCAAAAGAACATTTTTTTTATTTGAAACATATTTTATGTAACAATGTAAAAGCCTTTACTTTGATTCAGCAAATATGGATAAAATGTATAAACATTTCTTTAAAGGATTATTTTACGGTAATACAGTATCGATGGTTGAGTCCATCCTTAACATATGTTGAACTACACTCAAATGAACGTACTAGAGAGACATGCCAACCGATTCTTTCTCTGATTTCCATCCAATTTTCCCCTATTAGAAAGAAAGGAAGAAAATAACATCTTGGAATTACTTTGAAGATTAAGATGCTGTCTTTGAGAGCATCCATCTTTGGCTTTGCTCAACAAACCCATCTTAAACGCATGCACACACACACAGTCCAAACGAGTGCACCCCACACCAAAGAGAGCCGTCTGTTGTAATGATGTGCTTTGCTCTGTAAATTAGCTGAGCTGGTTTAAAATATGAAGTCTGTGAACCATCAACACTGCAAATGGCCATGAGTGTTGACTCCCCATAATCTGTCTCTATTAAACTCTCTCCCAACACGCTTTGAAGTACTATGTTGAGGACAGAGCGTATATGTGCGTGCATCAGGTAACTCGACGTCATGTCAAATTACATCAAAGTTACTTAACAGGAAGTGCTGTCTGGTCCTAATTCATTTATTTGACAATGTACCAAATTAGGGAGCTCTAAATGTAATGGTCTGTTCACACAAATTGCAGTGACCTGCGTGTCATGCAAGGCTCACAGTAGGTGTTTTGAGGATCAGATCATTTTGCTCAGGAACAAGTAGAAAGCATTCAAACCAACAGTAATGCACCAGGGACATCCCTGCAATAAGTGTGCAAAGGCAGAAATTAGTAGAACTAACATCTTCTGGATACACCATAGTAGCTGAAAACTATACATGGAAAAAAGGAGTTTCCAATGTGCATTTTTGGTCACACTTTAGTTTAGGTCAATTCTCACTATTAACTATGAATTGTGTCTAAACTCATAGTTACTGCTTATTAATTGTTAGAAAGGTAGTTGTTAAGTTGGGATTAAGAAATGTTGAAATGCTCATGCAGAATAAGACATTAACATACTTTGTAAGTATAATAAACAGCCAATATCTTATGCATGCTAACAAGCAACTAAATAAAGTGATGTTATAGTGAAAATTGGACCCTAAACTTAAGTGTTACCATGTTTTCATTAAAATCTATTGAGCAAAATCTTTAAAGCAAGACTTTATTTATGAAGCAAAAGTGCATATTAATTGTTTTTTATAGACCGTATCTTCTGTTTTTTGTCCTGACTGCACTGGCAGATTCTTTCACTTATTAGTATTATTGTTATTTTTCAACTGGTTTACAAAGTAAAAAATGCACTCATATTAAAAATATATTTTTCTGTATGCATCTATTAATATCTTACGCAATGAGCCTTCAAGTAAATTTGTCTTGCTTAAAGGATTTTAACTAGAAAATTTGACAAAAATAATCATAAAGAGAGTAAATGTTATAACATTATGCAATACACAATGTTATATAAAAGTATATTTGATAAAAAGTTAGTCAATTTTTAGGAGAACATGTAGACATCCTCAAAATTAATAGACGTAAACAAAAACGTCAGTTTTGATTTCACAGGCCATTAACAATCTTTCTGGAAAAAGCAAAAGGAATTCTTCAGGGAGACTGAACCTATATAAAGTATATTATGAATTACTTTAGATAAAAGGGACATCTAAATGACAAATGAGAAAGTAGTTCTCTGAAATTTAATATCATATCATTTTTGGCTTGAGACTTCAACAGATTCAAGTCCTGTCCAAAAGCTCCCTGATGGATATCATAATTATAGAGTCATGCCGAAGAATTCCGGATCACTTTTAATTCTCATTTTCCGTCTCGTTTAGATTGACAACACACAGAGAAGCGCAATGGCGCTCATATCGACATCAATCATCAGGCTAAAATGAATCAAAACCAGTAAAAAATAAAACCTGAGGAGATACAGCGATCCAGCAGGTGTGAGGATCCCAGATTAATGTGTCCCTCAGGAGAGTCTGGAATGGCAATAATTTACCGTTAGTGTAAAGAGCATAAGGTTCTGAAATGAACCATTGTGTATGCGCACCTAGTCACATGTGCATGAGGGAGCATAACTCAAAAGAGTCTCATGCCCTTGACATTGTCTGGTCATCTATACCTCTTTCAATAGATCATTCCATTTATGATTCTTCCCTCTCACAAACAAGCATTCATAAAAGCAGCCTAATGTCAAAGACAGACAGCAAGACAGACGGCGAGGTCTGTCCGCATCCTCCCTCATTGGTCACAGATCTGAGATGGATGAATGTGATAGGAGGATAAATCGGTTAAAAGAAGAGTAATGTTATACTGTGTCGTTTGTTGTGAGTTATTACCAGTGTCAAGTTGCACCAACTGGACAGTTACGATAGTCGATTTGCATGAATAAAACCCAGTGTTTTTTATCATGGTACATTTGGAATTTGACATAAAAATATAGGGCGTGATGACACGACTTAGTGGTGTGGCACAGTCTAAATGATCACTGAAACTTTCTTAACATTCAGGGAAAAGATTTTAGTGAGCCTTGAGAGAAAAATTGTGGAAATTAAGATAAAAATGTGCACAGGCTTGGTGCAAACGAGGCAAATCATCACAAAATTGTCCTTGCATTTTCTTTATTAAGCTGATAGGTAGCAGGCCACACTGCCTGCGGAAAACGTGCAAAACGAGAGAGCAGGACTTTCCACTAAACATTCCTCATGCACACATGAGTGTTTTCAAACCAAGCATCTCATTTTATATCACCGTTCTGAGCCATGTTAAAACCCACATTGCCCTCATAGCGCAAACACAAACATTGTCAAGCCCTTAGAGAGTTCCAAGGGAAAAGCCAAAGTCATTACATCTGCAATCTATGTCTTTTGAAGCGTAGCACTCACGCTAATCTGAGGAAGAAATACATAGCGAATATCGTCTCAGAGCTCTCTAACCCAAACAAGAGAGAGATGAATGTAGAGTGAACGGGTGAGGAGAGAAGAAGGAAAAGCTTCTGCCGGTTGAGATTACATCATTCCATCGAGATGTAGAGATTAAATTGTGGTTTTGGATCTGAAGCTTTGAGACCACAGTGTTAGACTGCTAAAACCAGGAATATTTTTGGTGGTTTTTGCCCATTTTATAGGATAAAACGCTGCTTTTTTTCTTGTTATAAGACAGTGTGTCAGTGTTAAATAAGACTTTAAGGCTGTCTAACTGATTTTGAAGGGTCCACATGTCCCCATATGGATAGTGGAAAACCTGAAATCACCTAGATTTTGAGTAGCAACCAATGTTCCCCAACAGATTGATAAAAACATCTTACATACTTATTCATTTTTAGTCTTGAACAAATATATAAATGATTGTATATATATATAAATGTGCTGCTGTTGTTTTTAACTTTTGGTAACACTTTAGTTTAGGGTCCAATTATCACTATTAACAAGTTGTTTATTAGCATGCATATCTAAACTTAACAACTACCTAACTAACTATTAATAAGCAATAATTAGGAGTTTATTATGGAAGCTTGTTTTCGCCACTGACTAAAAAATAAATAAAGAATTAATTCGACTTTTTATCTCACAATTGCGAGATATGAAGTCAAAAATGCGTGCTATAAAGTCGCAATTGCGAGATATAAAGTCAGAATTGTGTGATATAAAGTTGCAATTGCATGTTATAAAGTCAGAATTACGAGATATATTCAGAATTGATTTATATAAAGTCGCAATTGTGTGTTGTAAAGTCAGACTTACGAGATATAAAGTCGTAATTGCATGTTATAAAGTCAGAATTGCGAGATATAGTCAGAATTGCGTGATAAAGTCGCAATTGCGTGTTATAAAGTCAGAATTGCGAGATATAAAGTCAGAATTGTGTGATATAAAGTTTAACATCTCGCAATTCTGACTTTATAACACATAATTGTGAGTTTATATGTCGAAATTTTGACATCTTTTCTCAGAATTGTGAGATATAAACTTGCAATTGCGAGTTATCAGGCCAATTCTAAGACTAACTTTTTCCCCTCAGAATAGTTTATATCTCACAATTCTGACTTTATATCATGCATTTCTGACATTTTATCTCGCAATTCTGACTTTATATCAATCAATTCTGACTTTAAATCATGCATTTCTGACTTTATATACAATGACTTTTATATTCAATTCTGACTTATATCACACAATTTATTCATATCTGCAATTCTGAGAAATAAAGTCAGAATTGCGAGATGTAAACTCGCAATTGTGAGAAAAAAAGTCAGAATTGTGAAGATAAAAAGTCGCAATTACCTTTTTTTATTCTCATTCATGGAGGAAACAAGCTTCCATAGTTTATTGAGGGAAAAGTTGTAGTTAGTTAATAGTGAGAATTGGACTAAACTTAAAGTGTCGACTGAACCTTCTAATCCTAAAAAAAGTTTGGTTTCAATAGATAATATATATATACAAATTATATTTCATGAAAAAAATAGATTAATAAATAAATGAATCATGATTAACTGATTTTTTTTTCAGTTGAATGCTTGACATGCAAAAAGCCCTCCTCATCAAGATATTTAACTGATGAAAATATCACTCACCGTTCTTTTTCCTGTTCGCTCCTGTATCAGTGACTACAGACTGATAATAATGTGTATTCTCTTCCACATTTCTCCTTTCCTTCCTCCCTCCTCATCCTCTGCACTTGTCTTTATGACTGGGGGAAAGAAATGCTTGTTAAAGTGATGTTGACCTTTTGATAGTGGCTAATATGAGAAAATGTCAATGAAGCATCTCCTGAGAATGGAACTTCTTGCTTTACACCCAAAATAGCACCACACCATGACTTTCTGTAAGACATAACTGTAAATCATATGGATTTATGTTACCAGACAGCAAGATTATTACTTCATGCAAGTTGGCTGACACTTTTAGACAGAAAGCAATTTATAGGGAACGGATATGAAGTACTTTTTAGAGATGAGAAGTGATTAATCAATGTTAAGACTCTCATAAAAAGAACCACTCACATAAGTTTCACTCCCATCCCTTTTCTATCCAAATCCAGCTCTACAGTGTCAACTCTCTTGAGGAAATAACGTGGTCCCTACCTCTCGTTCTCTCTGAACAAATGATCTACTCCATCCACACTATCCATCCCGAGGCCACAGTTTCCTGCTGCCCTTATCTACCCGATAAGCCTCATTGCTGTTGGAAATCTGGCATGAGGAGAGAGAAAGAGAGCGAGACAGCCTTATCTTACTTCTACTGGTTCTCTGACTGACTGAAGGCCAGGCAGGTGGCTTTCCATTGGGTGGGAGTTTCTCCGGAGGCTTCTGGGAGTCAGTCTCACTCAAGGTCTTCAATGACCATGTGAAAGCAAACACGTGCAAAATCTCAAAATTAAGATTTCTAGAGGTTTTTCAAAATCCCTTACCAAATATTATGCTATACAGACACAAATGCCACAATATACCTTATTCAGAGCAGCGCCATGACCGGTATGAAAGTGAGGCTGTGAGGGATAGACTTACCGTGTTTCCAATGGTATCTGCCGTAAAAAGCTAAATAAAGCTCCTAGATTACTTACAATTTCCACAGCTTACATTGTCGGGAGTTTTTTGTCAACTGACATTTCTTAGAAAGATATTTTTCCAGTGTTTCATGAGCAGAACAATCCAAAAACACATTAAATAACAGTACAACCCATTGAAGAGATGCATGTCTATCCCTCACAGCCTCGCTTTCATTCTCATTAAAAATCAAAGATGGCGCTGCCGTGAATAAGGCGTATAACCTTGTTTAAAATGATCCCCTAAGTGACCTTACAATTTTTTCTGGTAAATAATAGGTTGCATATAGGGACCACAATAGCATACTGTATACACCTGGAGATGGGACTTCGGCCAGTAGGCAATCACTTAGCAAACGCATAGGAACAAGCTAACTTGCAACCCAAATTAATAACATGGCTCAATTAGCACAAATGGAATAAATATGCTTAAAGGGATACTTCACCTTTGGAAAGATAAATGTGTATTTAAAATTCATCATGTAGAAGAAATGTGAAATTATTTTTGAATTTGGAGCTTTCTAGACTGAGAAAATGTATTTTTGGCTTGTGTGGATGAAAGACAACAACTCCCAGAATGCACTTGCTTCGCTGCCCTAGGAGGCCACGCCTACTGGTAACAGAGCGCAGTAGTTAAACAACAAGTCTAGCTACTAGTGAGTCTCCGTGATGAGTCTGCACGAAAATGTGTTTCGAGATCGCCCAAAATGTCCGGGATTCGGCTTTTGCGTTCTACAGTCGCCATTCGTTATGTTTACTGTGGCGAGCAGGACGACGGTGAGGGCCGCGGGAGAACGACGCGAGGCCAGTGGCGTGATTACCAATGAGTGACACCTGTGAGACACACCGGTCTCGTATCTCTCACGGAGGAACGGGAATTTTCTAAGCAATGTTAAAACTCACATCAACCGATAACTTGTTTAGCGATCATGTAAACACTACATTCAGATTCACCAATTGGAATGAATTCAGTTAGATCGAAACAAAAGCTGTGCATGTAAACAGTGAATGGCGACTGTAGAGAGCAAAAACTGAATCCCGGACATCGAGAGCCAGACAAGTCCAGGAAAAAAGGATGGTAACCCCTACTACTCAGCTTTCTCCACAGAACAATAGCCTGTTAGCTTAGCTTCCAAAAAAAGATGTCTGACACTATGTGTTCACTCTGTGATTGAGATCCCATCCTCTATGGGTGGGTTGAAAACATGCGGAACAGCCCCAACTACTGACTGAAGTTTTTAGCCTCTGGACAAAAAATCCATATTTAAAAAAATAATCCAAAAAATGAATATTTCAAGAGAAAAAAATACATAAATCTCGGGTCTCAGAGGGATATGAGGGTGGAAAGCATGGTAATTTGAAAATACTACAGGGTTTCGAAACTAATACAAAGCTTAATGCGTAATCCTGAAGTGTCCCTTTAAATATAATCCAAGACATTCAAAAGTTATCCTATAAGACATTAAAGTTATTCTATAGTGACAGTCAGATAAATCTAAAAAAAAAGCTTTATTGAGCAACAACTCCACTTTAAAAGGCAGATCTTGATGCGCTGTCCGATTTCTCTCTAATCCTTCAGCTTCATGTGCTAATAAACTTTCTTCTTGTATAATTCCCATCTTGCCGAGGGCTAATTAGGTATGAAAAGCTTCATTAACTCTTCTAAATGATAGCTCACCTCAGGGCATGTCCATAGTGTGAGTTTCACAAAACACTTAGTCAGCTAATCATCGCTGAGAGTTTCCTTAGGATACGCATTATGAATGCATTTTAATAGGCTCTACTATTCCCTTAGCAGTGTATGTGTATGTGTGTGGCCACTGTAAGCAGGCACAATTCATATTAATGTGCTATATTAAGTAGCACATCTACAAAAATGAGCTTAATTGCACTAACAAACACGCACATGACCCAAATCATCCACAGTATATCATCTGGAGAAGTCTCTAATGGTTCTGAGGCTGTATGCTTATATTAATGATAAATGTATTTGTCAACACTTACAGTATTACACTAATTCATTAAAACAAAATGAATGGTGCTAATAGAGCAAAACAGAAACCATCTATTTTATTCAATTTTGTATTCAGGGGTAGTTCAATCAAAAAATGAAAGAAATTAACATTTTGTCATTATTTATTCACCCTCATGTCATTCCAAATCTGAAGGACTCACCTTCTTCCGTGGAACACAAAAGGTGATTTTTTGAAACATATTCTGGCCAGTGGCCACTCTTATTTAATATAATGGAGGAGAATGTGGAAATACAGCCAAGAATGGAACTGTTAAACTCCAAAATGCAAAAAAGCATAATAAAAGTGTCATAAAACATACTTTTTTTCTTTTCTTTTTCTGAAGCCATGTTTAAATTTTGTATGAAGAACAGACTGACATTTAAGTAAAAAAAAAAATCAAGACATCGGGATTAAAAGTACTTGGTAGAAGTAGAGATGTCCAACACATTCTCTTCTTTAGCATCATATAGGTGACGCCATATGACGTTTCATCGAAATGCTACGCACATGGCACCCTTTAGCATCAATATAACGCGCACTGTTATGGGTAGGTTTAGGTCTGGGGTAGGGTCTGCATCTCATATTGACGCTAAAAGGTGCCATGTGCGTAGTATTTCGACGAAACGTCATATGGCGTCACCTATATGACGCCAAAGGATGAGAACGGGATCAAATGTCATATTCACAAAAGAACTGATTCAGAACTTTTCAATGAATTAGTCTATAGTTTGAACGGTTCATTTACAAAACCATTCATCAACTCCCTGAACAACTCACCATTATTCAAATTTTCTCCTTTTGTGTTCCACAGAACATCACAGAATTTGGAACGACATGAAGATGATTTATTTCTGATGGAAATAATCCCTTAAATCACCAGCTTTGTATAAGACTGCAAATGTTAAAGCATTTTTCAAGCATAATTGTTTGACACGGCTGGTTTAAGTATTGTACTGCAACAGAAATATCTGGTTTCGTCAATTAAATGCCACTGCTGAATAGTTTTGTTTTATGGGAAATTATTCCTGCTTCTCTGGGCCACAAACAGTTGCTTTTAGCATGTCACTATTCAGAGTGACAAACTTTCAGTTCGCTGCACATACATCAAAAACTTGGAGGCCAAGACAAATTTTATTTCTGGCTTGGTTGCAATTACAGTTTTGTTGTTGTTGTTTGTTTGCTACAGCTTAAGGCATGCCAGGCTATTTAAACTGAAGTTCCTGTATTGCTTTTCAAAGCTCCGGAGGTACTCGGATATTTTTATGGTTTGGCGTTTTCAAGTCAAAGAAATTGGGGAAACCCAAGCTCTTCCACTGGCATTCCTCTGTATTTTTACGATGTGCTTTCCAAAAGCAGCACACATTTGTTCAGCGCAGCCACTGCAGAACTGGAGAAAAGAAAGAGGAGAAGATACCACGTAGTAAAGGCCACAAAGCCCTGCTTTATTTACAGTAATTATGTCTTTCAGTTTGTGCATTTATCGAGTAATATTTAGTTGGATAATTTCATTCTTTGTTTATGCCTGCTGTTTATGTTGTCTCCCTTTATTTGACAGGAATGAGATGCACTTGGACTGTGAGTAAATCACAGTTTTGATAGTTTAAGATGTTTTTAAGTAGATCATCATCAAGGCCTTTTACAGCGCAAGCGCCGATCTGAACGGTGTCTAGCATTTTTGAAAAATGTAATATAGCGAACCTAAAAGTTGTTTGATACGGTTTCACCGTCCACGACAGCATGTCTCAGCGCCCTAGCCAATCGTCGCTAATAATCAAGGTTGTGTCCTTCACAGCTTTAATGCTACATAAACACTTAAGGTGGCATAATATTACAGTAGTGCTTTACTTGCAGCATAGAAAAGGAAGGTGGAGGCCTTTCCGATGTCCAAAACATCAAAATATGTCCCGTGTGTTAGCCTTAGGCTCTGGCAGTCAAAAGTACCTGTTTAAACGCTAACTGAGAACGAGAAAGAGCCCCTTTCCTGCTCAAACTCAAACAATTTAAGAAATGACGAATAAAAACATCTAAGCCAGTTAAGGAAACTGAGTGAAAATCCTTAATAACACTCTGGAAGCATAAGGGAGGGAATCCGATATCCACGTAGCCATGGGGAAAGCCATGAAGCAGGCTAGCCTGTCTCTCAATCTGCCTTCAGCTACACTAGATTGCCTTTCTCAAGTCCCATGAGGAATATAGGTGGTGTGAAATGTCAAGAATGTTACAATCAGATTTGACATGAAAAGAAGATTGTTTCATACAGACTCCGTTTCACCTTTCTTGCACTCTCTGCTTTTCTTGTAGCTTGTGTGCATTTTTTTTCAGCAGTTGCAAAGTGTGTTGATTTGACTTTTAAAGTCAACCTAAAGTGAACCCGTTAACTTCTTTTCTTTTTATTTTCCCGTATTACTGATGGCATATGTCATGTGTTAAGTATGTAGCATCTCTGGCCAGATAAGAGATTTGATAGAAATGGCTTCGACTGACCTAAAATGTTGTGAAAAGCCTAAGATTAGTTATATAAAAAAGGTAGACTAATTTGATTTAGAAACGCATATTTACCCTAAACTAGTCAGTCAGATTAAGGCTCAATCCCAAATCACCCCTTGGCGTTCACGTCTAGGTGTAGGGTGTCCCGATTATGGTGAGTTCGAGGGGTAGGGCGAAGGGGTAGAGCTACATAGCCCTCGAAATTGAGATTTTTCAGAGGCACACTCCAAACAGAGGGCTAAGGGAAAATTCAAGGAATGCATCGCAAATCACCGGTGAGATGGCTTCGCAAACGGTTAAACATTTAAATTTAGCACCAGATTATTCCACCACGCACTTTATTTTATAACACTATAGTAATTTAAATTAAGAAATGCTATAATAAAATACCTTTCTCAGAAAAGACATGCATTTCGAGGAAGGAAAGTTATAATCATCATGATATTCAAAGTTTAGAGGCGCTGCGCTGATTGTCAGTTGTTGTCATGGAGAATTGACGACTGATGACATATCGGGTTCATGAAGGGTTGCTCCATTTCGTAGGGGAATATTTGAAGAGTTCAGATGGGCCAAGGGGGGAATTGGGATTGAGCCTAATTGTTCGTGTTGGAGAGCTTTGGCTGTACTGGGATTTGAGTGCATTTCAGTCAGAGACTATTTATACATGCCAGAGACATGCCACTTTCTCAATCCTCAATACAACTATAAAGGGAAAACCCGTAACACCAAAGATGGTGGTTGTATGCACATGCCCCGCCCCTCCCACTGGAAAGCCAATCGTCTGCTTTTAACAGTCAAGCGGGAAACATTTAAACCTATCGTCTGGTTCCACCAACGCATGCGCACAGTTGAGGTTTGCGACAGCGGAAAATATGTTACTGTTTTATATGTGTCAGTTGTGTAAATATCAGACATCCCAAGTTTCCCGGAAGTTCCGGAAGTCTCCGCAGATTGATAGCGGCTCCCTGATGACCGCAAATTAGTTCAAATCTCCTGGAATCTAGAGCGAGCAGTAACGCACACGCGAGCACGACAGAGAGCGAGAGAACCCTTGCGCGTGCGCAGTACAAGTATAACCTGTAGGGAAAAAGGCATTTTATACTTTAAGTCATCAAACTTTTTCAGCGATTTTTATCATATTTTATTACTGTTTCTATACAAGCAGTGCTTATGTCCCGGTGACCAATAAAAGAGCAGTTCTGAGTCTCTGCCCATTCATTTAGATGGGAGGTCTTGTTAGTCCGAAATAGCTGCCCATGGGCATTGCCAAGATGGTGGCCGAGTGACATGACTTGTCTAGAAGGACTTTGTTTCAGTCCATTGTTTTATTACTTCAGCTATCAAGGCCTTTAAAACTGCATAGTCAGCTGCTATCCATTTGACCACCTTATGGGTTTCCGAGCTAATCTAAAGTCAGGTGTATTGATCTTTTTTTAAATGGCCCCAAGCTAATGCTACCTTTTCTTAGACTGTGATTGGAGTTTGGGTCACTAGTATTTGTAAATTACCTGGCTGCATAATGCAATTCAATGACTTGTACAGCAAAGCAATCAGGTCTGTTTTGTGTTCTTAAACTTTGCCATGGATTATAAACGAACTACCTACTTTGATGCGAGTCCCAGAGGTTAGCACTATTGTGCTGATACAACTCGGAGAACAATGGAAACGGAAAGTACAAAAGTTATATTTATATATTGTATTATATCCTTAAATGAGATCTCCTTAAATTTTTTTATAATTTCTCTGCACTCAGATCTTCAAATCACAAGTCAGAGATTTCAATACGCAAATGAGCAAATATATATATCGTGAAAAATATATATATATATACATCTAACCTAGCTCTATACCCTTTACTGTATGTCAATATTCTCCATATATTTGTTGTATTTCTCCAAAGAAATTAAGGAAAATATCTCAGACAAATCAAAAGCTAAAAGTCAATCAAGTCTTACGAGTTATTAAAGAAAAACCTCTGAGCAACAGGGTATTTAGAGGCCAACAAGGCCAATCTTTATGCATTTGTTTAGTAGTTAAATGAGCGATACTATAGATTATAGTATGAGCTTTCTCGTGGGCATTCAGAGATAGGAAGGGATGGATGCTTGAGTGCCACTAGTTGAGCACCTTGGGGAACAATATGACCAGAGCTCATGGCTCAGGCCTCTGAAGGGGGTAGAGGTAGTTCAGGACTGTAAGGGGGCAGATGGCTCTGGTGGAGTAGGAGCCATACAATTTCACGCTGAATTTTGTGCAGATGTGTCTGCAGTAACCGAAGCGAGAGGCTGCAGGAGTCAATGACAACCTTGATTGATACTCCCAGAGTCCCACTGCGTAGTCCTTCCACATAACAAAAAAAAATCTCTAGATTTATCTCCCTGACCAGTTACAGGAATGGTTCACCCAAGAGTGAAAATGGTGTCATCATTTGCTCATTTACCCTCATGTCATTCCAAACCCATATGATTTTCTTTTTGTGTGTGTGCATGTAATATAAATGGATACATTTTCAATAACATACTGGTTGCTCTCCATGCAATTACAATGAATGGGGGCTTGCTTTCAATATACAAAAAGGATGCAAAAGCATAAAAATATGTGCGCGATATTTTATGCCATAGCGTTACCAGTATGTGACTAACAGAATGGAACTTACTTGAGAACTCATAAATCAGATCATGAGTTTGAATTATTCAGATTGGTTTTGTGAACTAAGTCACAGATTTGACTCAAAAGAATTAGTTCACAAAAGAAACTTCACTATTTATCTCATGAATGCAGCAAGAGACTTATCAACTTAAATCTCAGTCAATCCTCAAACAAAGTTATTGCACAAAGACCTGAAAATTCAGTACACAAATCATACGAACCACCTTTTGTGGACTCTTTTTGGTCATTTTAGATTATGACAGCCTCATTCCTCATTCCTATTAACTTTCATTATAATGACATTACTGCTAAGGATTACTCTTCAAAAACATCACCTTTTGTGTCATGAGTTATATTTTGGAATGAATAATGATGGAATTTTCATTTCTGGCTGAAATATTTCTTTGAAAACACAAAATATTTGAAGATGCATTTAGTCTGGATTTTTCATGTTCTGTCGCTGGAAACCAAGAACAAGAGAATAATCCAGAGTAAGTAAATTTTAAAAGACTGGACCGACTGATAGACATTGATGGGATACAGCTGGTTAAAGGGTATTTGGCTTTCTCTTGTTCTCTCTCTCTCTCTCACACCATTGTGCTAGCTCTATTGACAGAACATGAATGAGTTCATCAATCAATTGACTGCATTATTAAGCAGGTCTTAATTATGCCTCGAATAACAACCCTGCAGTAATGCGCCATTAAGACAGAATACAAAACAAAGGAACATATGGATTCCAGACACTCTTCATATTTACTTTTCCCATATTTATTTTTTATTCAGTTTGGAACGTGTGAACAGATCTTTATTTATTTATTTACTTACTTACAAACCATGCAAAATGGATTTATTTAGCAGTCTGAAACAAACACTTTAATCATGGTTGCAATCAGCCCTGAAACTTCCTCTTGGCAAGTGGACTACACTTTTTGGCTTCTTTACAAATAAAAGGCATGTTGGTAAAGAGAGAGAGCGAGAGCGAGAGGAAGGTACAGATAAGTACTTTTCCATTCATTTAAATCGCAGTGCCATTTTCCTTGGAAGGTAGGAATTTCCCAGCAAATGAGCCAATAACGGGCTGGTGATGCACTATTGGTGTGATTCATTGGATGTTGAAAATTTAACAGATGTTTCGTTACCAGGACATTTGTCTTGTTCAATGCCTTCTTAATATGCCAAATTTTGGTTTGTGGCACTCCAAATGAAATTAAATGAAAATGTGGATAGCCAACTTAAAAGCCAACTTCAAATTCATCATTCTTTGCTTTTTGCTTGTGTATAAACTCACAAAAGAATGGCCAAGTTTATTTCCAATCCTCAACCTCTCAAGAATTTGAGATGATGAACATTGAGGTAATTTTAGGTACTTTAATGCTGCCATCTTACCGATTACAACAAAAGAGAATGAGGGAGATTTTACATGAATCAAAACAATTTGGTTTGATGTCACTCACATTAAATAATTGTGAAGAAATGTGGAATTTCCCTCACTTTTGATGATGATTGACAGGTCCTGCCCACATCCCCTGGCTGTCGGAACATCACTGTGAAATCACATGGATACAAAGGAAAATTTAATTTAGCATGGGCTACACGATTCAGAGAAATGTCGTCCTTTAATTGTGTGCAGTATTTCTCACTTATGCAAAACTTATGGCCGATGTACAGACTTTTTTTAATTTAAGAGAATTAACATTTCAAAGCGATTTAAAAAAACTCATTTGACTGATTATTTAAGATTTAAACCTTTTTGTAATCACGAAAGACTGTGCGTTCTTGTTATTTGGTATATTAATTTTGCTACTGTTGAGTTGTTAAATCTTGCAAATAGACAAATGGCTAAACTGTAAATTTACAGTGAGTACACCAAAAAGAATGAAAATAATTTGATTTAATAATGATTTTATACCTAGTGGACCCCAAACAGCCATTTTTTATGGAATATGATTTATAAAATTTATATTTGTTTAATTAATTTAACTAGGTAATTTGGGAAAAGTCATGAATTATCAATCCAATACTTACTGATGTTAAAGGGATAGTTCCCCCAAAATGAAAATTCTGTCAGTATTTTCACCCTCATGTTTTCCAACCCCGTAAGACCTTTATTCATCTCCGGAACATCGAATTAAGATATTTTTGATGAAATCTGAGAGCTGGATCACTCCTCCATACTAGTCCATAGGCTTCTTGAGGGATTGAAACTTGCCGGCCTCGAAAAGTTATTGAAGACGTTAAATATTTCAACTATTAATTTCCTTCTCTCTGGGCCTTGAGTCAAGTTACTAGTTTAACAGCGTATGATCTGTTGTTGTACGTCACACGCATCACACACATGACCAGCGTCGGCCAATTGTGAGCCTACGTGTGACGTAGCTCTACGAAATTACACTAGTTTAACTGACTAGAGGCCCATAGAGAAGGAAGTGAATAGTTGAAATAAAGTCGTTATTTATGTTTGTTGATAAAGTTAAGTTTGAGCCACAGTAGTCACTTTGACTATTTTAACGAAGTCTTTAATAACTTTTTGAGGTCGGCAAGATTCAATCCCTCACGAAGCCTATGGACTACTATGGAGGAGTGATCCAGCTCTCAGATTTCATCAAAAATATCTTAATTCATGACATATTCGGAAGATGAACAAAGGTCTTACAGGGTTGGAAAAACATTAGGGTGAGTAATTACTGACAGAATTTTAATTTTTGGGTGAACTAACCCTTTAAGTATATTTTTTGAAAATAGCTATTTGGGTAATTCAGGCATAAAATTAAAACAAAGCATGAGGGTTAAGAAAGAGTGAACAATATCACACTATATTAAAAACAATTTTATATATTAAAATTATACCATGCTTTCAAACTGAGGACTTCAAGTGGCACTGGAAAATAATAGCTTCTTAACAGATTTCTTTCTTTTTTACAAACTGTTAAAAGCTCTTTAGATAGGACTTCTATGACAATCTGTCCATTAAGCTCAGTCACACCTTGTAGACTGAAGGCGGCCATATCACTTGGTGCCCTTGTGTGGATGCCAAGAAACCGACAGTGGCCTCTTGGTTCAGACTGTTACAAGAGGAGAGAAAGGTAAATATAGCCAAGCAAGAGCCAGTGTGTCTCAGGAAGGAAGAGTGGAAACTGACACATGTGCAGCCCTATCCTAGTGCATCCATTGCTTTCACCCTCCCAGTGAGTCTTATCTGTCCCATTGAGGGTGACAGCGGAGAGGCTAATGGTACTTACAGGTCCCAAGCTGAAGTTTGGAAAAAAATCCAGACAACAGACGCTGCAGAGTGTAATCTGAAGTGCGTTGGCCCACTCAGAGGGATTTTAAAGCCCTACTGCTTGAGATTAGATAACAATAAGTACAGACGACAAGAGGAGATGGACTTCAGAGGCAAGCCGGGAAAGTGCTGTGGGTAACAGGAAGATAGTCTGTTTAAAGAGGTTCACAAGGGTAATTAACAACACAGACAATGAGTGTCATTCACTATCCATGCATACACACATATTTGTGCAAATCATCAAAATATATACATATACTGTATAATGTTCTATAAATAAAACGCAAGCGTTAAAACATTTGCACCTGCACAACTCCTCATATGGATATGGTTTGCGGGTGCCGCATACGATCTACACAATGTTAATTCAGCCAGTTCAGTGGACGTGGTGAAATGTCGGAGGCACATACTGAAATCTGAAGAGCCAGTTCTCGAAAGCAAACCATCACAGCCACATATAGAGAAACAGATGAGTGAATTGGTATGCTGCTGAAAGATATCAAGACAACATAAGTGGTTGGGTTTCAGATCTATCAAAGTTGTGCCTCGAGCAAAAGAAGATGGTTTACTTCCTTCCGAAGGAACCAGCTTTTTTGGCAATGCTCATGAGAAAATACAACCATGTGTGGATGGTGTGTGATGTGGATGGTTTGGTGTGCGTGTGTTAGAGACTAAAGGAGGGGAAGTATGGTTCCATCTGTTTTGTCCATCTGTCCATCAGTGTCGGTTCATTCTTTTAGACTGTAGCCAGTCTCTCTTTTTCTCTCTTTACCGTCAATGGTAATGTTTATAAGAAGATATGTCTACATTTCTGGGTTTGTGTTCTTTTTAGTGCATGATTGCCACTTAGTTTTATGTGTGCATTTCACTGAAGGCATCTGGCTTTTTAGTGTTCTCATATGTATGTACTGTAGTTTTGTCTTCATTTGTAATTGACGGAATATCTGGTCTTAACATTTCGAACCTACTATTTTCAAAGAATGGCTCTGATAGGGGAAGTGATCGCCTGTGGCCAGGAAGTTCTCCTTGTCAACACCAGCTCTCTTGTCATCAGATTCCCAGACTTTTTGCTCAGTTGTGGCTCGCCTGCCTTAAATGTCCCATTCCTGCATGGTGTTTCTGCCTGCTTGTGGCATGGTTGCTCTTGACAAGAAACAACATGTTGAAAGTTGACCCTCACTGTGGGAAATTAAATAGAGGAAAAAACTAAGAAACCAATATTTCCCACCCCAAAAAAGGAAGAAAAAAGAAGAAGCAGCTAACAGCTTGACCCATTTTCCTTGAGCATGGATTGTTGACAACACAAGCGTACCTCAGACAAGGCAAGAAAAAAGTAGAAGAGGGAACAATGACCTGACTAAATGTTCATCCGTTCATTCATCTATATGCATTTGGTAACACTTTACTTGAAGGGGTGTGCATAAGACTGACATAACACCTTCATAACCATGGTTTATGCATGTTTATGACAACTGTTATTAAGTGTCTTTCGCCCAATAATGACATTTTGAGTGCAAATATGACATTAAGATGTCTTTGTTATAACATCTTGACATAAACAATAGCATCATAACCTGCCAGTGTCTTTGTCAGGACAACTTGACATAAAATGAAGTTAAACTGTCATTTGGTTGGCTTTGACATTGGCCGTCATGAGGCCATTATAACTGTGTCATGAATATTTTTCGTGACCTCAACTACAGTGGTACTAATTGAATTTGTCATTAAAAAGTTATAATGGCTTCATGACAGCCAATGTCAAAACCAAACACCTGATAACCAATGATAACTAATGTTAACCAATAAAGCTAAGTGGTTTCTTAAGTTTGATCATTAATCTGCTATGTCATGTTTATGACTGGCTGTGTTGTCTTAGGAATGACAAGTTATCATGACAAAGACACATGACAGGTTATGATGTATTGGTTTGTCAAGGTGTCATAACAAAGACATCTCAAACAATGTCATATTTAAATTAAAAATGTCATAACTGAGCAAATTACACTTAATGACAGTTGTCGCAAACATGCATAAAACTTCCTTCATATTCAGAACATATGTCATGTCATGATTATGAAGGTGTCATGTTAGTCTTATGCACATCCCTTTAAGTAAAGTGTTACCAAGCATATTAAATGACAGGTTTTTAAGAAAAGTTTGGGCAGTCAATTTAGGAGTTAACATCACACAGCGCTCAAAATAATTGGGAGAAATTAAAATACTTAATTTGTCTGCTGTAGAAATGAGACTCAATGAAAGTTTTGATAGAAGCATTGCCGGTCTTTACTTTAGAACATGCATTAGCTGCACCAGCCTAAAAATCTACGTTTTTGTTAGTGTTATTTGACCTTGAGAGCCAAAATCTACGCCCAATTTTACTGCTGATTTGAAATATATTATTGAAACATAAACAATTTTGGACATTTCATTATTTCCCCATTCAAGTAAATAAGAGCTGTTCTTGTATGCCGGTTGCTTACATTAAAAAAATGCTTCCTGAGGGTATTACCAAGACATTCACTGAGTGACTTTGGTACAAGATTCCATTAGACATAAAGGCATTGCTATAGCCAGACAACAGCTTGCTTAGTTGTCCATCTGTAAATGAAAAAGGGGAGGGGTGGGAGTGATTGTGCAGGCATTTTGCATGCTGTTAAGGCTTTTGTATCATTATTGTCTATGCTCATGTGTTTTGCTGTTCACTGAAGCTTGTAAGCCCCAAAGACATTAAATACACGGCATGTATTTATGTCTTCGGGTATTACGGTCTTATCAAGCAGGATATGGAGACACATTAAAGGGAAATATTTTAACTGCTCTTTAAATCCAGAGGATCAACAACCATATGTGAAGTCCACTAATCTTATTTGAAAAGGCCTGAAGCATCGAGAGCAACATGGTTTGTATTAGCCAACTGAAACTGATTTACCAAACGCTCCAGCCAAATGTACAGGAGATTAGGGAAAAGAAAGAAATAGGATTCACGGGCGGGGTGTAAGCTATGGTTTTGACAAATCCAGGGAACACACCCTCTGCTCTGTGTATTAAACGTGTTTACATTTGTGAACATGTTCAGTTTAGAGCTATAATCTGCAATAAAGTAAATAAATGAAAAACTTTACTTAAAGGAAGCTATTTTAGCACAATCCTCCTACTGGGAGAAAAATAGAGAATGAATGAAACAAACGTAATTCATCACAGACTTCCAGCCTTCTCTTTCGAACCAACTGGAAAAACTTTGTACAAAATGGAAAAGCCTAAAGTGATGTCAAAACGTTCAAATGAAGTGGCCTGTGAGTCTACTGACAGTAATGTGATCGTAAACCAAACAATAGTAGAATTAAAGATCTATGATATTTATAGTGAATCTGAGGCTTGCACAGCGGTGTTTAGACTTCCCATGTGGAGGAATGGAAAATCCTGGTAGGATGAGTGTGCCTTTTGTGTGCTGCTCTTTCAAACATGAAAGGGACTCCAGGGATTCCACTCCAGATTCAGCAATATTGAGCATCTGTGAGCATGAAACCACAGAAAAAAAAAACAAAAAAACTTTGTGTTGACAAGAGTTATTTAACGTGAAGGATGGAGTGCACTTGCAGGCGCATTTCAGCACAGCGAATAATTGACTTAATGCACAGTCAATACAGAACGAGCTACATTGGATTTAAAGCGTTTGGGTATAATGTCAGAGTTTTGTCAAACAGTTTAAATGATGGATTTAAAGCACAATAGGCAGAATCTGATGTCATAGTAACTACACAAGGGGTTGACAGCTTAACTGATCGAATTCACACGTCCAATAAGCCAAATGTCTAGATTAGTGGTTCTTAACTGGTTTGTTTTAGGATTCGGATTTTATGTTGGACATTAAGTGCACGGCGACTCGACACAGCAGCAAAATTGTTTACTGTATAAAGTGCATAAAAAAATCCTTAATATATGCACTACTGTTCTAAAGTTTGGAGATGGTAAGAATTTAGGGGTTTGAAATAAATCTGTTTCACCTAAGGCTGTATTTGTTTAAAAATACAGTAAAATATTGTGAAATATTATTACTAATCATTAATGACTTTTAAATTTTAATATATTTTAAATGGCAATTTATTCCTCTGATGGCAAAGCTGAATTTTCAGCATTATTACTTCAGTCACCAGAGTCACATGATCCTTTAGAAATCATTCTAATATGCTGATTTAATGCTCAGCAGAACTACAATTTTCAATATTTATAATAGTAAATGTTTCTGGTGGAAAGCAGGATACAGTTTTGTTTCAGGATTCTTTAATGAATAGAAAGCTCAAAAGAACAGAATATCTTTGTATTTGATTTTGTGACAATGTAAAATTATTTACTGTCACTTTTGATCAATTTAATGAATTTAATGTGTGCTTCCTGAAAAAGTAGTAAAAACAATCGGATTCCAAAATTGTAACAGTATAATTTAATTATGAATATTAGTCGTATATAGTATTGCACTGAACTGAGCCAAGCAATATGCATACGTTTCTAATAAATGGTGTAAAGCTCAGGTTCGGAAAGTAAAAGTCCTCCTCAGTATCTTGTTCCAGCACCTGCATTTGCTGATTTTTTCAGCCAGGAGATGAAAACACTAATTAGAAAAAACTAAAACAGAACTAATTAGTGATATCGGCTGGGTGAGTTCATGGGTGGAATAAACACTTTACGCCTCTGACTATTTAACAACCCACACAAGGCGACGGTAATTTCAGACAACGTGGTACTACTAAAATTAATTCTGTAATCGGTTTGCAACCAACTAAGCTTGATATCTGACACTCCAGAATTGAGATATAAAGAACAGTGGAAAAAATCCTTGGGCTTGGAAGCTTTGGCTTTATCATTGCAAATACCAATATATCATTTTATACAGACATTTATGGCAGTATTAATCATGGATAACTATTAGAACAGAACTTTCATACATCCGGCATTCCAGAAAAGGTCTCCATGCCGTTTTCGTTGGATGTGTACATTCATGGGCATCAGTGAACCATCCATCACTGGAGCACAGGGAATGAATGAAACATGGCAAACAACTGAAAGGGGAACTACGGTGAGAGCAGAAGGAAGCCAATAGCAATGTGTTGATTCGATTGAGGAAGTGATTCTGGAACACAGTTTAGTAGTGAGGAAGATGTACAGTAGAGGTTCAGTAAAAACCGTAGAGCCCAGACAGCTGGTGCTGCTGTTTCGAACCGAGACCAGATTGGCGGAAACTAACCCATGAGACCGAAACCAGGCAGTTGTTTAAGACATTACTGAGGAATACACCATGAATGAAGGGATGAACTTGAATTAAAGCATGACACTTCATGACGCTTGTTTTTTCCATCATCTTAGCACTAGGAAAGACAAATGAACCTTTGTGTATACAGAAGACGACATTCAGCCATTAAAATCTAAATAAATATGAATTTAAAGGATGCATGTCTCAAAATTCAACTGATGCTTTCAATACATGGTCTGTTGGTTCCTGCTAGAGTATTAAAGAAATGAATAGTGCTGAGAACCAAATATTTTCTCTTCAATTACGCGGAAAACATCATTTCTCAGCCCAGATGTTCTGGCCTTTCCCAGAGTTCATGCATTTCTAAAACTTACTGAGACACTGAAACGCATGCACAAGAAGGACACAAACTGAAGACAAAACTATAGACAAGCAAACAATGAATTTAGACTACTGGTCACCAACCTTGTCCTCATCTGGCCCATTTTACAAGTAAACTGTACATTCAAATGTATCAATGGCTGAGGTTGGATATTCGGCTATTATAATTCATTGTATATACTATATAATTCTCAAAGGAGTAGTCCATGTCTTTCTTTCTTCAGTCGAAAAGATATTAAGGTTTTTGATGAAAACATTCTAGGATTTTCTCCATTTAATGGACTTCACTGGTAACCAAAAGGTTCAAGGTCCAAATGAGAGTTTCAGTGCAGCTTCAAAGGGCGACAAACGACACCAGACGATGAATAAGGGTCTTATCTAGCAAAACAATCGGTCCTTTAAAAAATAAATAAAAAGTTTAAGTTTTAAAAGCACAAATGCTCGCCTTGCTCTGATCTGTGTTACACGTTCATGACTCTCCTGTTCAAACTCGTTTATCAAAATGAACAAATCTTTTGCGAGTCATTTCGTTCATTTTGTTCGTTGAAAGAACCAAATGACTCGGGAAAAAGATTCATTCATTTTGATTAACGAGTTCGAACAAGAGAGTCACGAACGAGCATCACAGAACAGAGCAAGGCGAGCATTTGTGGTTAAAGTATTTTATTTATTTTTGAAATCAGCGATCGTTTCGCTAGATAAGATAAGTTCATCGTCTGGTGTCGTTTAAAGCCCTTTGAACAGTTTGCACTGAACTGTCTTTTGGACCTTGAACTGTTTGGTTCCCATTACAAGGAGAAAAATCCTGGAATGTTTTCCTCAAAAACCTTAATTTCTTTTCGACTGAAGAAAAAAAAGACATGGACATCATGGATGACATGGGGGTGAGTAAATTATCAGCAAAAGTTTTTAAAAGTGAACTACTCCTTTAAGTAATATTATTAAAACATATCTCCTCCTGGTCAATGATTTTACCTTACATATTGTAAAATCTCTCATACTCCCTCCTTAATTCCTTTATGCTTATACATCCCACAACCCCCTTCTGCCTTCTCTTTGCTGACCAATATCCTTCAGGAGATGCTGACCTCTGACCTGTCTGCTCTGGTGGTCAGTGTTGAGGCCGTTGAGAAGCCATTGTTTGGCCCTCAGGAGGGGGCAGAGCTTTGTGTGCCTGGGACATGACTGATGCTGCGTGACCCCTGTAGTAGTTGACTACGTACCCTGATGCCGGGGCAGCTTCTGTAATTAGCTGGGATTAGTCCCCTGACAGGCCAAAGTCACGGCCCTCCCACGCTCTGAACAACATTACGCTCTCACTGCAGAAGTGCAGAGACTGGGTCATCATGATTTACACTTTTGATGCTGGCTCAGGGTGTTAGGGTATGCACATGAAGAGGTGGTGAAAATGATTAAGACAATTATGCCAATTTCACTGAGCCTAGTTACCCATCATAACCATACTTTCCATAAAAAACACCAAATTAAAGGAGTTCACTTTAAAAAAAAAACTTTTGCTGAAAATTTACTCACCTCAATTTATTTTCGACTGAAGAAAGAAAGACATGAACATCTTGGATGACATGGGGGTGAGTAAATTATCAGCAAAAGTTTTTTTTTTAAAGTGAACTACTCCTTTAAAGGGATAGTTCTCCCAAAAATGTTAATTATGTCATGAATAACTCATGTCATTTCAAACCCGTAACACTTTGTTCATCTTTGGAACACAAATGAAGATCATTTTGATAAAATCAAATAGCTTACTGTACCTCCGTAGACAGCTATGCAACCACCACTTTGACGCTTCAAAAGTTCATAAAGAGATCATAAAACGAATCAATATGAATTGAGTGGTTTAGAACACATTTTCTGAAGGGACTTAATCACTTTATATGATGGACAGATTGAATTTAGGCTTTTATTCATAAATAAACTTTTTCAGCAGAGAACATAAGCAGAAGCTCAAACTAAACTGCTTGACGCACAAAATTAAACCTCATTGGTTCTTGATGAAGTTCAAACGTGCTGCGTAAAACAAGAATGAACCTCATTGGTTCTCAGACTTAAAGCAAGCATGCTTGTTCTTCCGTTTACCACAACATGTGCAAGTTCATGAATGTTTATATGTGAAAAGCCAATTTAATCTATTCATCATATAAAGTGATTCGTGTCTCTTCTGAAAATGTGGATTAAACCTCTGAACTCATTCGATTTATGTTCTCTTTATGAATTTTTTAAGCATTGTGTAGCTGTCAATGGAGGGACAGAAAGCTCTCAGATTTCACAAAAAAATTAGGGATGCACCAGATATGACAATTTTGGCCGATACGATAATTCTTTATATTTGAAAGCCGATAACCGACATTTTGGCCAATAAATCTAAATAATTTTTTGACAATTTTTGATTTTCCTCATTAAAAGCCAAGATACAAACACAATTGGCTTTATGCACAGCTTTCACTACTTCCTGAATTCAGCCAGCTCCTTGTTTCCTGTCTGCCATTATTGGCCAAATTGATTAATTCAGGTGTGCTTGACCTCAGTAGTCATGGCAACAATAATCAGACACACCTGAATTAATCAATTTTACCCAATAATGGCAGACAGGAAACAAGGAGCTGGCTGAAGTTCAGGAAGTAGTGCAACTGTGCATAAAGCCCATTATGATGTTCTTATTTTAATGTTGTGTAGCTGATATGACAGACTTGCGCTGCACATTTTGCACTTTAACTGGATTTTACTTTTTTAAAGTGATTTCAATCGTATTTCAAGCAATTTAAAAGCATCATGTTGAACAGTGCACATCTAAAGTGCCTCAGCTCAAGGAAATAACACATTATTTATCGGCTTTTAGATATCGGCTAAAGGGTCTTGTTTGGCCGATAACGATAACAGTAAAAGTGATCATATATCGGCCGATACCGATAATGTGGCCGATATTTGTGTTCCGAAGATGAAAAAGTCTTACTACATGAGGGCGAGTAATTTCCATTTTTGGGTGAACTATCCCTTTAATAAAATTATTGCTACTATAGAATAATACATTACTGGTACTTTAGTTGATATCTGTTATCCTCCTATCTTCTGTCTACTGTCAATAGAGTGGCATCAAGCCGTCGTCTCTCCGTTTCCCTCCGGAGAGCTCTTCACACAGTTCACACCACCCAGGCAGAGCTGTGAACTGATGAAGTGGTAAACATATTCAGCATATGGTGTTTTAGATGAGACACTTTACTTTCCAGTCATCACAGCCACTGTGAGGAGTTGCCTAAGGGTATGCCACTTGCCTTACTTAGCTCAATGTTAGGAACAACAGGAATTCTTCTTGTTAATTTAGATGAAATTTTAATGTTTTTACATCTTTTAATCTAAACAACCAGCCTACTTTGGAACAGTTTGCTGTAAAATAGCTACAAACACCAACACATTCTCACTTCAAACTAGTCACATATTGACACTTGGTCAGGACCCCTTAGTGTCAGGTTTTAATGAACTGGCGTCATTATTCACGTGCAGAGTTCTCCATTGCTTTCAATGAGAAAACTTTGGCATCATACACAGATGTGATGGCCATGGGAATTTGATTAAATTATATATTGGGGTACATATGACCCACGCCCATTATGACAATTTTGTTCACACTATTTAGATATGTTGAGCATACCACCTTACTCCAAAACCTACATAACATTAACAGACACAATTTATTCAAAAAGTACAAATATTCCAAGTGCTCTGAGGCCAAACAATTGATTAATGTAAGGAACAGACCCAAAAGCGATCACCATTTCAGATCCACACTTTTAAAAATGGCCACCAGAAGCAACATTACGTCAGCTTTGATTGTGAAGTGGCATTGGCTCTCGTGACCCAAAAACCCAAAATGCAACACAAAATCTATCACGGGTTTGGTATAATTTAGCTTCTTGGGATTTTAATGAATTACTGAATGTGGCTTGAGGTCTCTGGACAGATCAACAGTTGGTCATCTAATCAGTTCTTCTGTCCAACAGCATGTGATTAATATGACTTAAGCAAACAACACACCACAACAAACTCCTACCAGTCAAAGAATTAACTTCCAGTTCCAGTGGGAAAACACATTCTGGAGGGATGCCAGTTTTTAGAAAGAGGATATTGATTATTAAACCAGTTCTCCACATGAACAATGCATGTTCTGCAGATGGATGGTTTGTAACGTATGACCCAAACGTGTCGAGGTGATTCTTATACAATAGTGCTATACATCCAAACAGAAGCTGTCATGTGCGATGCTGACAGCCCGTCCAGACCCCTTGAGCTCCTGAAGAATGATTATGTAAATGCAGGCATTCTCCACGCACGCCTCGTCTTGAGCCATTGTTTTTGTCTTATATGCAAATGATAAATAATCTATTGATCAGTCATTTACCCTTCAAGCTGTTCAGGGCCTGATGGGGCACCTGAGGGCACGAGTCGGTTACTGGGTAGGCCTTACAACAACAACAACAACGTGCAAAGTAACAAATCCGCACGTGTTTGCAAGCGGGTGATTGAGCGCAAAAGTGTGAGCAAGCCTTTAAAGAGAGTGAGAGTCTGTGTGTGCATGTGTGTTAGACCATGCAGAGAACAGACTGCGTCTAGAAAACAACAGGGATCCAGTTTGGAATTGATCAGTTAACACCAATAAACCCCGCAGGACTCCAGAGACGGCAAGCAACTGCAGACAGACTGAAAAACGTCTCTGCAATGTTTATTCAAACTGCCTCACCTGTCTAAACTCAATTTCAAAATGTCTTTTTAAAACGTAATATGTACTGTGTCCCAGTATAAGAGTAAATCTCACCCTAACAGGAATGCTATTGAAATTCTAATTCTAATTGGATCAAACAAGAATCCTCTTGTAATCCAAAGTTCCAGCTGGAGTTAAGTTTAAGTTATTTTTAGGGGTGTCAATTGATTGCAATTAGAATAAAAATAAATGACATGATATGATATGCAAATTAAATAATTGAATTAATCACAAATATAAATATTTTCTAAGAAAAGCTCTCATTATTGTGACAGACAATTAGTACAATTAAAATAGTATTTATTTTAAATTATGAAAGTAGCATTCGCATTCGTTGCATTACATTTTTTTTACATGAATGCCTTGTGTTATCAGCTACTGAAGATCTCTTCCAAAACGAAGTGAGTTACCTACCAAAACATAATTTTAAGGCATCATCATGTCAACTAATTTGTAGTAATTTACTATTTTATCCAATATTATATGTCTACAAATGTATTTTTTACACTTGGCAACACTTAACTGTAATAGAAAAAACTGTCATTAGAATGTCTTATAAAGTAGCCGCCAATGTAGATGACAGACTAAAGTCTGTGGTTGTGCAGTATATCTTTGTATTTGTGAACGTCAAGCACATCATACTAGATTAGAATGGAGATTTGGTTTACATTAATGGAATAATTGATTTCCTTTTGAGTGGGTCATTTATGAGACAGATAACCTGAATTCCCTTGTCATGTTGTCACTTGTCAGCGCTATTACATATAACAATCTGAGAAATCACAGAGCAGATTTCATGCATTTCACAACAAATGGAAAAAAGTAAATTACATGCAAATAAGCATAGCAGAAAACACACCCTCAAATGAGCACATATAACAAATGAGAACAATCTGACCTCAGACGGCTCCATCGCTGGGGAGAAGGGCCCAAGTTTTGTCATAAACGCTTCCTCCCCTTAAGGGGCCCTGAAAAACAAAAGGTTTCAAATTACTTTCATACGGCTGTGAAATTAGGTCTTGTGGAATTAAAAAAGAGAAGACAAACTAAAGAACCACGATCCCTCTGCACAATCAGTTGCAAATGAGTAAAATCCCATGAACAGATGGTGAGGACTACAGACATGTGTGCTCATGCCATGACTGGATTTATATTATAATTGTATATTAACTGCTATAAAGACTGTTAATATGGCACTGTAGTCTCATCTACCCACAAGATTCATTTTAGTTGTGCTCATAACAAGCATCTCTGAAACCTTAGCAACCCAGAGGAACCACCCACAAAATATTAGTTTTTTTTTAGACTTCGGACAAAATACACATCTATAAAAATGTATATCTATGAATATATTTCAGTATACTGTGTTTGACCCCCTTTCGCCTTCAGAACTGCCTTAATTCTATGTGGCATTGATTCAACAAGGTACTGAAAGCATTCTTTAGAAATGTTGGCCCATATTGATAGGATAGCATCTTGCAGTTGATGGAGATTTGTGGGATGCACATCCAGGGCATCGAAGCTCCCGTTCCACCACATCCCAAAGATGCTCTATTGGGTTGAGATCTGGTGACCATTTTAGTATAGTGAACTCATTGTCATGTTCAAGAAACGAATTTGAAATGATTCAAGCTTTGTGACATGGTGCATTATCCTGCTGGATGTAGCCTTCAGAGGATGGATACATGGTGGCCAAAAAGGGATGGACATGGTCAGAAACAATGCTCAGGTAGGTTGTGGCATTTAAACGATGCCCAATTGGTACTAAGGGGCCTAAAAGTGTGCCAAGAAAACATCCCCCACACCATTACACCACCACCACCAGCCTGCACAGTGGTAACAAGGCATGATGGATCCATGTTTCTCATTCTGTTTAGCGCCAAATTTCTGACTCTACCATCTAAATATCTCAACAGAAGTCAAAACTCATCAGACTGGGCAACATTTTTCCAGACTTCAACTGCCCAACAAGTGGTTATTTTAGTCAAAGTTGCTCTTCCATCAGCTTGAATCAGTCGGCCCATTCTCCTCTGACCTCTAGCATCAACAAGGCATTTTCGCCCACAGGACTGCCACATGCTGGATGTTTTTCCCTTTTCACACCATTTCTTTGTAAACCCTAGAAATGGTTGTGTGAAAATCCCAGTAACTGAGCAGATTGTGAAATACTCAGACCGGGCCGTCTGAGCACCAACAACCATGTCACACACTTAAAATTGCTTAAATCATCTTTATTTCCCATTCTAACATTCAGTTTGGAGTTCAGGAGATTGTCTTGACCAGGACCACACCCCTAAATGCATTGAAGCAACTGCCATGCGATTGGTCAGGTGAGTGTTATATATATATCTATAAGTATTTTTATATATAAGTATTTTTGTTAAATCAATATGTTATGAATATTTGATAAGAATAACAGGAAGAAACAAGACCTGGAATGATGCAAGCTATCTTATAAACTCTACAGGAGCAACACAACCCAGCATGCCCAGTGCTAGACTCACATTTTTATTCCAAGGTCATCAGATTATGAATGGGACATTTCACACATTTAACAAAACAAAATATCCAGTTTGTTGCTATCCCATCCTCCCTGACTTCTCAGGAGTCCAGAAGGGACAACAACATTATCTTCAAAGCCAGTGAACATTGAAAGAATGTCTTTGAAGAAGAAAAAATGAATGTGTGAGAAAAGAGAGAAAGCTGGTATCTCTGCACCTGTTGTAACACACTGCTGGGGTCCAGGTCGCTTACTGGACAGGGCTAGCCAAAAGTTCAGGGGGGCTGGGAAGGCCAGTGGAATTCTAAACCTTAAATGACAGCTATGGCTGGGTCAACACCCCTCACCGTTACTGACAGCGGGAGCGTGTGTGTGGGAGAGAGTTTCACCTTGTTCATTGAGGTGGCCCAGGGTTGAAGTAATGTTTGTGGCATGTTAAATATTAGCTTAGCTGTTAAAGCCATTAGCAGTGATTTCATTTAGCCACCAGTTACGCTGTTACACAGTTAGAGGGTGCTTCAGTCTGCAGCGTGGAGGGAATGTAACCCACTGTCCTTCTTTTCAAAACAGATATTGCATGTGAAAATATAGGCTGGGGTTCTCCATCTGGACGTCTTTCCTTTGAGTTTTATCAGTGTCCAGATGTTTCTGCGTTCTTCTAATTTGTTTATGGTGTTGCCACAAACATATTTTCAAAATTACACTTCCAAAAATCTCAAAATAAATGTTCTCACTCAAATCAGTCCAATTAAATTAAATAATGATAGCATTGGCTAGGCATAATTAAGGAGTATATGTAAGCAATAAGGTACGAGAGGCTGTGCTGTATTGGGAATAAGTAACAGCTGAAGGGCCTTGTTAGCACGACGAGAAGCGGAGCAATGAGATAGACCGTTGGGTGAAACGGTCGTAGCCGTGTTTTATCGCGAATAAAGCACAGCTCTTAGACCAATACAGAATTAAGGATTCGAACTAACCGTTTTAAAATGTATTTTGAACTACAGTAAATGATTACATTTTACATTTGGAAACACTTTACAAAATGGGGGGCAAAATGGCACTCAAACCAGTCAAGTTATGTTTACAATTTTTCAAAGTAGAGAAGTCATAGCATGCCAAAACAGTAACGATTACAAGAAATTTCAGTGAGTTCAACAAATTGAGTAGAGCAAAGTTAACAAAAAAATTCTTAGTAAGAACAATGTTAGATTTTGACAGTTATTCTGCTATAAATAACCATAATGAAAGTCATACAGGTCTAAAGACTTGAGGGTGAGTAAAATGAAACAGAATTTTCCTTATGGGGTAAACTATCCCTTTAAATGAGCAAATAGGTATTAAATTGTTTGTTGAATTGCTGTATTTACTATTTAATCAATCATTTCCATGTCTTTGTTCCTTTGTGCTGATCTTCTGCGTGTCTTTTGCAACCACATATTTAGAGATTCAGAGACTCCAGGCTCAATTGTTCATGTGTGTCTCAGCGCTGTGCTGTAATCCTGGCCGACACTAAAAGTCTGTCTAGATTTAACATCATGAAATTTTCATGGTTAAAAGAGAGGCTCTTTCTCCATCTTTTCACATCTCCGCTCTACCCTTTTCTCTCACTCCTCGTACAACAGTCTGCGCTGGCTGTTTTACAGCTTCATATTCTCCTCTCACTCTCTCTGTCAGAAACACACGCCCACTTGCACACCTTACACTTCTCTCTGCGCTGATGATGGACAAGGCCTTGAGCCCTGAGGCGAGTCAACCAGGTCACTGAAACACATCTGGGTTTATTTAGTTTCCCTTCAGCAGACGCACTGCATTTAGCTTCACAAGGTCCTTTTACTGTATGTACTATACATATATATATATATATATATATATATATATATATATATATATATATATATATATATATATATATATGTGTATATATATATATATATATGTGTGTGTGTGTGTGTGTGTATATATATATATATATATATATATATATATATATATATATATATATATATATATATATATATATATTATACACATACACTACTGGTCAAAAGTTTAAGGTCGGTAAGATTTTTATGTTTTTAAAAGAAGTCTCTTCTGCAATTTTTTGATAAAAAATACACAAAAACACAGTAATATTGTGAAATATTATGACAATTTAAAATTACTTTTTTATGTTAATATATATTAAAATGTAGTTTATACCTCTGAAAAGAAGCTGAATTTTCAGCATCATTACTCCAGTCTTCAGTGTCACATGATCCTTCACAAATCACGATTATTATCCATGTTGAAAACAGTTTTTTACATTTTTATTTTCAGGATTCTTTGATGCATAGAAAGTTCAAAGAACAGCATTTATTTAATTAGAATCTTTTCTAACATTATAAATGTCTTTACTGTAACTTTTCATCAAATGTAACTCATCTTGATGAATAGAAGTATTGATTTCTTATTTATTTCCCCCAAAAATAAAATACAAATTCTTACTGACCCCAAACTTTGTAAAGGGTAGTGTTTAATGTAACAAAAGCTTTCCATTTCAGATAAAAGCTGTTCTTTTGAACTTTCTTATTCATCAAAGAATCCTAAAATAAAAATGTAGAAAACTGTTTTCAACATGGATAACAATCATACATATTTTGGAGCATAAAATCATCATATTAGAGTGACTTGTGAAGGATCATGTGACACTGAAGACTGGAGTAATGATGCTGCTTTTTCAAGAGGAATAAATTACATTTTAATATATATTAACATAAAAAAGTCATTTTAAATCGTCATAATATTTCACAATATTACTGTGTTTTTTGTGTATTTTTTTATCAAAACATTGCACCTTGGTGAGCAGAAGAGACTTCTTTTTAAAACATAAAATGTTAGACCTTAAACTTTTGACCAAGTAGTGTGTATATATATATATTTTTTTAATTTGTTTTTATTTTATTTTTTTTAAGATGGCCTACTCTGTGAAGTCCACTTCCAGAGCATTATGGGGCAATCGGAACACGTATCCTGACAAAAACCGAAGGTTCTTTCAACTAGACATAAATAACGTAATGTGTGTGTTTGTGAAACTGCACCCCTGGTTGGATTTGTTCTGCTTCTGTCTTTGATTCCCTGAGGAGTAGAAGTGTATTTTTCTCGGAGCAGCTATAGCATGCATTAGTCTATCGGAGCAACGTATCAGATCATCAAGATCCAGCCAAATGGTTATGTGGCACCAGTGTGCTCTGCTAACTAGAATCATTCAGTTCTGATTTTGTCTGTCATGAAGACATCTGCTTACTGTTCTCCTGCTCATCAAATGGTGAAAAAAAATACGCTAGGTTTAGGTTCCTCAGTGAAATTCCTAAGGCTGAAAAGGTAGATCCTTCAGGTTTACTGGAAGGGTTCACACCTGTAACAGCCATATATCTTCTTTGTCTTATTTTTTTCCTTCACAGAAAGATAGAACATGCTCTTAATTTTCCTGAATCCAAGAGCAGCAACCCCCCCATCTCTTGACAAATCATAAATACATCATTTATCATACTGAAAATGGCTCCAACTGAGCACTTAGATGGAGATCATTTTTATGATTTAGAAGTGCAGCTCATTTTTGCTTTTAATATGAAGCTCTAAATCAAACCCAGCTGCCTTATCCTCATAAAGCTCCTTTTCAGTGTCTTTCTGAAAACCAAATTACAATTTTCACTCTCTTTTCTTTTCCTCTTACCTCAAAAGAAATCCATTACAAGTGTAAATGTACACTTGACACCATTGCAAGTAGCTAACAAAAAATCATGACATTTCATGGTAGCATTATTGTTTCAGTACCTCAGTTACGAATTCTTGCGATTTTTCTTGCAACTTCTCTTGAGACTGGGTTGCCTAATATGGCTCAGAAACCACGCAAACTGAAGAAATAAAATCAAATAAATTAATTTTAGTGACAAAATTACATATTTGTAGTATAATAGTCTACAATAATAGTCGCAAGCTACTCCAGCAGAGACAGAAAGAGTGAGTTATTGAGAGAAGGCTGGTTAGTTTTCAGTGCTAATCATCTGACGTTAATCTCTGGAGCGATGCCAATATTAGCGTAGCAACATTAGTAGTTTCTCCTGTTATCTCAGTGGAAAAGATTGTGTGGGAGAAAGACAAGTACTGCAATTTGCCGCTATTGTAATTTCACTCCTCAAACTCTCCAGAATCACGGCGCAGAGCAGCAATGGAGATCAGCCGATAACTCACAATGAGTTTTTCTAATTACAACACAAACCCTCATCTGCCTTCCTCATCTTCCTCACCATCATTAGCCCACCCACTCCATAGCAATCCAATGCAATCGGAAAAACCAAGACTTGATTACGGCAGACGTTTGGTTTAAACAGAAAATCCGCCCTTTGGATAGTTCCGTTCCAAAACCTATAGTGAGTCGCCATGAAATCCTGGAATTAAAAAGAGATTTTCAAGACTTTAAAGAGTCATGGGAATTAATGAAATCTTAAAGAGTTATAAGCTCTAAAATATCTAATCAGATAGAAATTCCTTTTTGTGAGTAATTTATTTAAATTGTTTAAACTTATTTATTTTAAAGAAAGAAAGAACAACTGAGTCTCACAGAAATTGGTAAGTTAGTTTATCGAAGAGAGCCAACTTCTGCACATGGCCATTTTCATAAACAATTTCATATTTCATTTATAAAATTTAAAATGTGAGGGCTTTTAAGATAAAACAAGATTATGAAGTTATATTTCTCTCTTCTAAACCCAGTTAAGTAAAGGCGAAACAAGTTTTCAAGGGTGTTTTTGAGCGGTTTGTTCCTCTCATTCCAGTTCCCCGAAAGCCCTAAAGCCTCTGAAACCATTTCACTGAACCCTACCAACAGAGTTAAGTATGCATGGTCAAGCATTTTTTCTTATGGCTGGTTTTATAGGCCACATTTTATGCAGGTTCATTTTGCACTCAGCAACACAGAAGTAAACCAACAGCCTTCAACTCTCTCCATCTCTCTCTCTCTCCGTGGCCACCTCTTTTAAGAGACCCATTAAGCCTCCGTTTTCTTATTTAAAATGCTAGGTGTAGAAGCATGTCAGGTCTACACCTAAGATGTGCTTTATGAGCCTGGATATACAGTAGACTAGAGCATCTACTGTCAAGGCCTCTGTCACTTCACCTGTTTAAGACAACGCCACGGGTTATGTTGCGAGACTGAATCACAAAATACTACAAAGCAAGCAATTTTGCACACTCCACGTGAGGGAAAACTATGAAGACATGAATCTCACACACAATAGTTACATTTAAACAAATACAAATAATCTGGTAAAATTGAGCCATGTAATCCTGACTATATAACTACACTGTAAAAAAAAAAAAAAAAAATTGATTTGTATCATAAAGTTTTTTTTCTTTTCCGTCAAATCAACTTAGATCATTTATGTGGTTCATATAACATAATATTTGAGTTTCTGATTATTCAGGGTTTCTGCAGGTTTCACAAAGTCAAATATAAGACTTTTTAAGACCTTTTTAAGACCATTATGAATGAAATTTAAGACCTATATCACGAAAAAAAAAAACGTACAAAGGAAACGCGTAACGACTCTCAAAATTATTCGCAAAGTAATTTAATTTATTCAAACTATACATTTGGCGAAAATCAGTACAAACGGTCCCGTGATTTTGGAAATTTGTTCCGTTTCTGTTTTTATAAAATGTCCAAAGCGCGTAATTTAGGCCGTTTTATCTTTCCCGCACCTGAAGGAAGCATCGTTTGAAACAATGTAGGACTGGTGTCATGTCGCCGTGTGGAGAACCCAGAGCACCTCTGCTATTAGTGTTGGCTCTTATCAAAAAGCAAAATCCAAATCAGCAAAATCAGATCCTAAATTCTAAGCCAATTTTCAAGCCAAGTATCGCTAAACTTCCACTTTCCCATAGCTGAATGAAATCCGTTTTATGTCTGTCTGTGGTATCTGAGATACCCGCCAATAACACAAAACCTCAAAACTGATTGGCTGTTGCATGTTGGTCTATTTTGTAGTCATAATACAGGGAATTAAGAACTACAACTACTTAATATAAATTAAAAAACCCATTCCAAAGTGCTACGGGATCATTTCAATGAGATTTACATAGACATAAGAAAATTAAGACCCCGTTTAAAAAAAATCACAATACTTCAGCAAATTTAAGACTTTTTAAGGCCTTAAATTGTGATTTGGAAATTTTAGACTTTTTTAGACTTTTTAAGACCTCTGAAAACCCTGTTATTAAATCAATCTCCATTGTATTAACTAATTTTTTCAATTTCAATGAACTTAAAGTTAAGGCAACCAGGTTACTTCATTTTTTAAGTTAAACCAACAATTTTTTTTTTACAGTGAGATTAGCTAATCATGCAACCCAGATCATAGTCAAAACTAAACATTACTGTGTGCATTTTCAAGAAAATTGAAGTTTATTTATTGTACACTGTGTTAAAGTAAAGTGACAGTCACCATGCAATCCGAACTGGCAATTCTTATTTTTGAACCCTTTCACATGTAAATTTAAAGGGATACTCCACTGTTTTTCATATAAAACTTTGTTATTGCCTTAACTAGACGAGTTGATACATGCCTCTCTCGTCTCATTGCGTGCCCTAAATCGCTCTGTCTTGTGCTCGAAACTTGGGAGCACTTCGTCTCTGGCACATAATATCAATGATATTACTGTGCCGAGTCCATAGATATGTATGCGTCAGAGTCGAAGTGCTCTCAAGCAGTTGCTGTGGTATTCCACCATACATTAGTTATCCACTTTAAAAGCTTATTATTCGTTTTATTTTGTGTCACCATTCTTGGTCGAGTTACACTTTTCATGTAACTGTATTTAAATGGGGAAACGTGGAGGCGTTTGGTCAGCGTCTCTGCTTGGATCCTAATGAATGAACTGGGCTAAGCTAAATGCTAACAAAGTTTCACCGCAAGACAGAGCGATTTAGTGCACGCACTGAGACGAGAGAGGTGTATCAACTCATCTTAGTTCAGGGAATAAAAGTTTAATATGAAAAACGGTGGAGTATCCCAAATATTTTACAATGAACGTTCTGGTATGCTCCAGGGACTGGCCTTAGTGATCACATGATCATACGCGGGTTATGGAATATTACAGGTTTTGTTATAAATCATTTAATATATCTGTGGACATCGTTAATTTTTTTAATGAATGTGCCCTTGTAATCTCTAATTAAAATAACTCTCCCTTGCAACGATATCTCTTCTCTGACTTTAATGGCATTACTGCAGTATTTAGCAAGCAACAATGATCCAACAATCCAATTAATTCCCGATACACAAAATTGTTTTTCTTGTTTATGAGGCTGTTTCATTCAATATACGTCACTATAGAGAAGAAAAGACGATCGTAGCTTAGGCCCCGTTTACATGAGAACGATTTCGGGTGAAAACGTAAAAATATTTTATCGGATTTGTCTTTCGTTCTAGCACGGCGTTTTTGTGGCTAGACAGTGAAGGTTGTACGCAGGCGCGTGGACTTGGTGTTGTTGTAGTATGCACTCCTAGCCGCCTGAAGTGCATACTACATTGAATTTCACACACTTTTGCGTCACCACATATGCACGCGGATTTCCTACACAAAACGCTCAGTCTAAACGCAGAATAAAAAGTGATGACGCAACACCACTTTTGCGTTTTCCCTTCAGAATCGTTTCCATGTAAACATAGCCTTAGTTTCATGGTGACTTTAAGACTAGTGGAGCATGGCATGATCTAACACATATTAACTATTAAATATTAAATCCCAGTCACTAAAATGAAGCATCATAAGCATCTAACTGATGCTAAATGATGTGTTTACCAACTCCCTGCGTAAGTGTCTGATCATAGTTTCCAGTATGAGTCCAGATGTCAGCGTGCGCACACACACACACACACACACACACACACACACACACACACAGATCCTGGTGAGACTAATCCTTCAGTGGACACACAACATGAGGGATGAGGCCACCCAGAGCCTCTCTACACTCTTCTACAAATCATCAGGTTTTTCTCTTCTTCTTGCCATTTCACAAGCCTTATGAGCTCTTTAACAACAGTTTTGAAGTCTGAACTCACTCAATTACTGTTTAAAATATATTCACATAAAAAACAATTATCCTATCCTATTCCACAATAGTACAGCTTAACTTTGATCAATAGTGAGCATAAAACACTTCTTTCATCTTGATTATTTAAAATTGTTGACTGGTATTTTAGCATGTACTTGCCATTCCATGCTCATAAAAAACAATGATGTGAAGTATAAAAAATATATAAATATCACATAAAAGCCCTGCTTACTGTATACCAGCCAGAAGAAATACTCAGTCCATTAAGAAATTCTATACATTTCCTTTCTAAATAACATCCAATCTTTTCTGCATTTTACAACTGTAATATATTATTAACATATACCCAGGGTATTTATGATAGGAAGATTTAAAAAACATCCAATTTTTTGCATGAATGGAAGCCTGCCAGCACGGACTCTTATCATAAATGTGTATGCATATCTAAAGTGACTTTGGCCGTGTGCTATAGTTATGGCAGGTATGTAATGATGCATGCCTGAACTAGTTTTGGTTGAGTGATGACATGCCATTTCTGTAATATTCACACACCTACACATGACTGAATACACAATCTCATCCAGTCTGTAAACATCAGCAACTGTCCCCTTATTGCTTTAGGTGGTTCGGTCAATAAAGGCCAGGTGGGAGATGCAGATGTTAAATGGCTGGAGGCAATATATCGACTTCATTCTGTCCCAAAATGGCATTTTGATGGCACACAGCCATGCCATGGTCCCAAGATGGGGAGCATTGGGAGCACACACACATACATACCCAAACACAGGTTTTTGGGCCCCATTTCCAGCAGTGAAACTTCTCCCAATCCCAGTGGTCCGATGTCAGTAGCTTATTAAAGGGGGGTGACCAGCCCTGTAGGCACAAGAATATATGAATAAATTTATTACACTAATGCAATGACCTTCAAACTGCAAGAGGCATTCATACTTTCAACCATCTATTGATGTAATGGTTTTAAGTTTTAGAAAACGGAAGGAAAAAATTATTTCAGTAAAAATGCATAACCTCACAATCACCAGGAGAAACTGTAGACCACATTCTACCCTACAAAGGATTGGGGGATGTTCTGCATTAAAACGCAGGAACAAAGAGAGTCATGCAATGAGAGTGAACATAGAGGAGAGAGACTGCAACAATCCTTGTTTCTTTTCCATTTATGCTGAAATGTGAACAAAACTGCTAAACACTATAAGTTCAAATTCATTAAGAGCTGTTCTATTCTAAAAAACAAATTGTTTTATTCTTCACAATTTTCAAAGCTATAGCTATGGTTAGTGGTTTTTAAAAACTCAGAACATTTTATGATATATCTTATTCTAAACAGATTTTTTGTTTTCACAATTATATATACTACATCAAACAATACAGAAACACTATCGTTCAAAATTTTATTTAATTTTATGTTTATGAAATAAGTTTCTAATAGGCCTACTTACCAAAATACTAGGCTATACTATTAAATAAAATTTAAAAATGTAAATAATTTATTAAATAATTTATTAGTGATGGCAAACAGTGTGCTGCTTAATATTTGTGTAAATCATGACTTTAATGACTGTATGAACAACATGATATCATGACTTTTGTGTAAACATACACACCACTTGACTTGAAAGTGGCTTTTAAGTTTACTTAAATTGTAGTAAACTTGTCAATTTAAATACATGCTTTTACAATTCAAATAATTTAAGCTTAAATGCAGGAACCGAAGTTGGTTGTTTTGTCGCTATGGTTACACACACGCACACACCGTTGGCTGTGCGCTCAAAGTCATCTGTCAGTTGTGCAGTTACCCAAAATCTCCTGAATGAAGTTAAAACCTATCATGTCATTGATAGTGTTTTACGAAATATGTACTAAATATTATACATCAATAACTGTACATGATATGTGTTTTTTAAATCAAGCGATCAAAGTGCTCGTTGCTGCTGCCTGCGATCAGTGTTTTCTCGTGTGCTCGCACACCTTGTCTCACTCGGTCGTGCGCCTCAATCTGTTGTGAATATCGTCGTGGATATTGTAGTATTGTATTGCTAAATCCCCTCGACCACTATGTCTGTCTGAGACAGCGAGACCTGAAACAAGACCAAGAGGTCCGAGACCAAGACAAGACCAAGACCAAAGACCGTCAAGAACATGACAAGACCGAGACCACGTAAAAGTGACCAAGACCGGTCTCAAGACATACATCACTAGCTGATAGCACGCCAAAATGGAAATACGAATCGGCGTGTCATACATACGTCATTTCCAGCCCGCTCTCATCCCAAGGCGTCATATACTGACGCTTTTGACATTTCGTCTACATCCAACGCACATGGCACCCTTTAGCGTCAATGAGATGCATATCTATATGGGCCAGAAGGCGCCTCCTAGTGCTGTAACCCTAAACCTACCATAACCAAACAAAGCTCTGTGCATGTTATATTGACGCTAAAGGGTGGCATGTGTGTTGGATTTAGACGAAATTTCAAAAGTGTCAATATATGACGCGCTGAGGATGAGAATGCGTTGCCATTTCATGAGATCAGTCTGGTATGAAGGTTGAAAATTTGAAACCAACTATTCAGATCAAGTGTATTCCCTAAGACACCCTAGCATGAAGGCGACCCATTTCGCATGGGTAAACAGTAACCCCACTCAAATTTTCTTCAGAAATTGTAAAAGTCAATCACATCTTAATGCGGATTATGTGATCACCATTACTGACAATGAGTACAAGTGAAATCAGAAACAATAATGGACAATGAACTGATGGAACAGCGGGGTTTCCTTACCCATCACACACGCACAGACTGAAATGCATCAACGGTGATAATGTGCTCGATAGACTGTCTAATACCTATGTTTTTTACCATTATACGCACACACACAAATAAACCACAGTGAACTCGAATCCGCTCATTAGGGCTTTGCTGAGCCTCCGGCCTTTAAGAACGGCTAGAGTCTCATCAGACAGCAAATTAGACTCATCCATTCGTCTGTGCAAGAGAGACTTCCTGCGGGGACACAAGTCAATTGTCCCATCGCCGTGTGCGCACACAACCAAAATGTTCCTGCTCTCTGAATTATTGATGGATGTCAGTCAGTGTGTCTGACCACATTTAAGTGTTTCCACGGGGGTCCAAAAGCAATCAAAACACACATGCACACGCACGAGCACAGCTGGTCGTTTCGCTATCTTCAGTCGTCTTTTGTTATGACCCCACGCCACTCGTTGCTATTGATGTTCGCTATTAGGATACAAAATTAAACTTGTGTTTAACGTGCTTCAGTATGCCATCTTGATCTGATAAGATAATCATGCATGTGCACATACATGTCATGATTATGCACAGAGTATACATGCCTAGTGCCTACTGTATTATTAAAGATAGTATGTATGTAGTAAGCACTATGCGATGATAAATGCAGTCTACTAGATTGTTGTCATGTCATTACACTGCATGTGAGTGTGTCCAATCATCATCCTGGAAAAAATTTATTTTTGTTTCTTTTTTTAGACAAAAAGTCTTGAATGTATACTCTAGTACAGGTTCTACAGCTTTAACAGAAAATTATTTTGAAACATTCCACAACCAAAATTGTGGTTTCATTTAAAGGGATACTCCCCTTTTTTTGGAAATAGGCTAATTTTACAACTCCCCCAGAGTTAAACAGTTGAGTTACCGTTTTCGAATTCACTGAGCCGATTTCTGAGCCGGTTACTGATATTCTTCTAAATATCAGAAAATCGGCTGAATGGATTCGAAAACGGTAAAACTCAAACGGTTTAACTCTGGGGGAGATGTAAAATGAACCTATTTCCAAAAAAAGGGGAGTATCCCTTTAAATGAAACCACAATTTTGGTTGTGGGATGTTTCAAAATTATTTTTAAAGCTGTAGAACCTGTACTAGAGCATAACTTCAAGACTTTTTGTCTAAAAAAATTAAAGAGGGGAGTATCCCTTTAAGGCAATTGCAATGGAAGAAAACAGGCAACGGACGATTTAGTGCACTTGAAGGATTTTGCGATTTAGACAGCCCTTAAAATGGCCGACTCCCATCTAGTGCCTTGACTACTGAACTAGGGAGCTTATTGACACACCCAAGGTCTTGATAGAAAGTTACAAGCAGGTGAGTTTGATCAAGGTTGGAACTAAACTCTATAGGATAGGAACCCTTGGTGAATACTGCAGTATTCCATTCCAAACACAAACAGAAAGAATACATTTATTGTTTTTAATCCAAATATTTCAAGCACGTAAATACTTTTCACATGGCCTCATCACACTGCATTTGTATAATCCAGTAATCATCTTGAAAATAAAAATGGTCCCAAGTGTTCTTTAAATGCAGTTTTGTGCAAAATTTACCAAATTTATGTTAGTCCAATCATAAAAGAGGCAGTTGCTGAATTTGGAACAGCATACAATCACACTAATAAGATATAGCAGAAATAGTAGGAGAAATTTGCTAGTTGAGCATTACTACTGTTCTATATCCACTGCACTCTACACTCTTAGAAGAAAAGGTTCTATATAGAACCTTAAAAGGTTCTAAAGCGCTACGTATTTGGAACCCCTAAAATGCAATGCATGATAATCACAAAATTCAAGATATGGGGGTTAAAAAATGTAATTAATCAATATCACACGAAGAGTGCTAATTCAGTTTTTATCCTTCAAAAATCAGCATGAATAAAATGGGATATTAAGTTACTACAACAGTTTAATAAACAATATTTGAATTACAACTGCAAAATGTTGCAGAATAATGTAATATATGAATGAATAATAGCCTATAGAGAACCTTTGTGCCAAAAGGGTTCTTTCTTGTCATTATTATCATTTCTTTGCATAAAAGGTCTTTTGCAGTTGAGTAAAGAACCCTATGCTACATATATAGAACCATTTTTTCTAAGAGTGTATGTAGAATACTGCATATTTTATCAAATTTTGTAGGCCTTCCAGGTATTAAATGCATATAGAAAATGTATACTGCGCAATCAAAACTAATATGAGTAGAGAAAAATAGTCACACAGCTCCTCCATCCACCTTTCTTTTTCAAATCCTCTTTTTTCTTTGTCCATCTGTCCCCACATTCTTAATGCCATTTGTTTATATTTCATCTCTTATGTCTGCACTAAAACCACCATATAAAAGGAAGCTGCATGATCCAGCATGCTGCTTCCTTCAATAGTTACCCTAAACCTCAGTCTCAGTCAGATCCTGCACAGGTAATGTACACTGTTAACCTGTCAATCTGTTTGGCCAAAAGGTCCACAATAGTCCCATATACATGGATTATGATTAACATTTGATATTTTTTTCCAAGTAAGAGATGTTTAATCTGGTTGGCAAAAGGACCTGGTGTAGATTTTATCCTTTGAAAGGAAGCACGCAAGGGTATTAAATGTAGTAACACAGGTTCTGAGAGAGCCAAATGGTGTTGAATGTCACATTGAGAGGATAGTTCCTTTACTAAAGTGCATTCACAACAAACACAAACTTCTAGTGGAATTTCAAAGACACTTAATTTAAACTCCAGGATAACATGTTTATTCACTCCCTCAAAAATTTTGATAAATGCATTGCAGCCATTAAGTCTTGAACTGAATTAGCCACACCTTACACAAAGTTGAACTGGAATTTAAATGACATGAGTGTTAATCCACCCCATCCATCCATCGGTGCATTCAAGTCATGTCAGAAAGATCACATTTATGAGCCAAACACACATAAAGGTGGATTTATGAGTGGAAAACTCTGATTTTCTGAGTTGGAGTTGTGTCAGTCGGCGATAAAATAACAGATGCAATGGATGCAGTGTCTACTCTGTTGTTTGTTGTAAATTAATTAACAATAAAACTAGGTAACTTGCAAGTACAAAATATGACAGCATTACATAATTACGATGGAATATTTAACGATTCAGCACCATGGTTTACAGCACCATGAATTGGATTGAAACATAAAAAAGCAAAACTATGCCTCACATTCTGATGCTCCATCCACTTTTCCTTTTCAAATCCTCTTTTTCTTTGTCCATCTGTCCCCACATTCTTATATTCAATGCCGTATGTTTATATTTCTTCTCTTATGTCTGCACTAAAACCAACACCACCACTTAAAATGGTGTTACGACTTCCCAATGCATAAATGAAAACTTCCCAAGTGGACTAACATTTGAGTTCATTTTAAGTCAAATTGAAATTGTTGTTCTGCATCTAGTTTGCTATTTCAAATTTACAAATTCTCAGTTTACTTCTGAATGGCAAACAATGTTCCTCCTGCCTTTCTTTTCTTTGTGCTGTCATCATGGAAAATGTACAGCCAGTTCTCTTTGGTCCATTCTTGACACATGTGTAATAAAATAAAGACTAGGTCAGTTACATTTCCAACCATAACTTGCCACTTTTAAAACATAAATGTCATGAAAGCGCACTACGTACGTACCACTCTGGAATAGAAAGCAGCATGAACTAATGTGGTATCAAGGGGGCTGAGTGAGCTGAATTATTGATTCAACCTCTTTTCTGCAAGGCATGTTTTCCTCTGTGGTGGACCTTCAACAATAATTTAAGTCTAAATCCAGTCAGATTAAATATGCTAGAAAGCAACCATTAAGGGGGGTATATAAAATGAGACAGGAATTCACATGTCAAGAAAAGGCCAGGTGTTTGCACCCATCCGAACCTTCGAAAACAACAGCAGTCATACCCACAACAGCCCCACGGCTGCTGTGACGACAGCAAGTCATCGGTTAAGAGTAAAGTAGCAATTACTGGATACCATTCAGCGCCCAGAGCTTAGCAGCAGCAGCATAAACACTTCCTCTGAAGGTGTATTGGCTCTGAGCCCTCATGTCTTGAAGGAAGAGGCATAATCAGGATCATCATTTATCGGCATGGGTCATGCCAACAGATTTGTTTTGTTTTTTCAGAAGTTTTGAATGCAGGCCAGGAAAGTCAGAATGGTGTAAACAGACTAACCGGAATGAAGTCTACACTTCGGCTTGCAATGAGCAATTATCTAGTCTCAGACATGCCAGTGTTGTCTGTTATCTTGATGAAAGGAAGACAATTATCGAACGACGCAGAAAAATAGAAAGCCGAGACATGTTTTGCTCTTCACGAGGCCAAGTTCGTTCCCTCATGGCGTCATTTTCGGCAGTTTCTAACAGGGAATGTCAATTAGCTAAATACGTGACAAGTTCTAGCAGGAATGATTTGAGTTAAATATTCAGAATCCTTCCATCTAGCAATTACTGGAATAAGTAGGTGTGCGATTTTCAGGATTATATTACAATGCCGTCGATGCACAAAAAACAACATGGATGTGTTGTGTGTGCCACAGCCTCCCTGTTGTTTACAGAAGAGCATATGGCTTTTGTCCTTATCTCCGTTCCCTAGAATGCTTCGCTCCCGGGAGGACGGAGGAGTCACCCAAGGCTCGGCTTTGCTCTATTCCAGCCAAGGATCTCTAAGATCGGGTAACACCTCGGCCCCATAGGGGGTCCCCGGGGCCAGCTGTGTTTTCAGTTCATGTCAACCCGACAGAGTGTCAGCCGGCCCTTAGAGTGGAAAAAAAGCTGGAAACACAGACGGTGACAACAGTCACTATGGGAATAGAGTAGAAAAGGGTCACTATGGGAATAGAGTGTGTGATAAAATGTAATAGACAAGTATTTGATACAAAAAAAGGGTCTGTAAACAATCTTAAAACAATACAAAATATAAATGTCTTTAAACTTAAATTTTTTTTATACAAGCATTTGGGTATCATAAGCTTTTGAGATATAAACAACCACAAACAAATGACTACTTTGACCTTTAACATCCTAGATGCTAAATAAACTATTGAAAATTGCCCGAGGAGCAATAAAAACATGTTGGCCTTTTGTGTCAATAGCGAATTTCTTGGATCATTGCTTTTTTTTTTCTAAAGAAATCACAGACACAAATTTGACATTTTCAAAATTCATATAAAAAATATATGCTTGCTTGCATGAGGTGGAAAGGAAGGGATATAAGGAAAACAAATAAAATTTGCCTTGAACTTTTGACATAAGGTCTTTTTTAACATAACAAAATCCTCCAAGTTTCAGAGCTTAAAAGATATTCTTCATTATAAACAAAACATCTATTTAATCAAGCTCCAAAAACAGTTCATTTCGATATTTTAGCAGGATCTGTGTCTTGACGTAGGTCGGGTGTGTCGTGAACCCATTATAATCACGAACGCTGTCAACACTGGATACAGTATATAAATGCTTGTCAATTTCTGACATACTCTGTCGACAATAGGACAAATGAAAGCGTAAAAGAATGTTCGCTCAAACAGCTGGACGTTTTGTAAACGAGGCACAGTTTAATATAGAGTTCGCAAAGATACTTTTGTTGAAAGATGAAGCCGCCAATTGTATTTGATCTGATGATTTAATTGCATCGTAAACTGTAAGTAAATGATTTCATAACTCTTTGTCTGTAAATCATGGTTTTATATGGATAATGTTGTAGTCATGTTTACTAACAAGCCTTAAAGGAGCCGCCCCTTAAACAAAAAGATAATTTCAGAAAGATTGTCAGAATAAAGGTTTAAAATAAATGTCATGACCCTTTTAAGACATATAAAAAATTTGCATCAAAGTCATGTGATTTTAAGTCATGTGACTGAATAATTCGTTTAGATTGGTTAAGAGCTCCTAGAACTGTCTGTTTGGTTGTCTTGAACAAGTAAATGCTGCTTAATTGACTAGTTAAATATACTTGGATGAAAACAAAGCATTTGATGGCAAGTAATATACAATATACTGGCCAGTAATAGATCCAATAAGGCGTCCTGACTTTTGAACTTTGAATCTCCCTATCCAACACATACATTCCAGGACAAACTTTTTTGGAAATAAAGTAGTTTGAGGCAACCTTAACACAAAAGATCCCCATACATCCTCAGGTGACCCATATAGGGGTTTCTAAGGTTTTAGTGTCCATGGCAGATGCTGCTCCACCACACTTTCTAACCCAGGTGCAAATCACCTGTCCCCAGAGACTGCACTGAACGGAAAAAGTAGAACTGCAGTCTTGTTTGATAGGCTGGTGGCTCTGACCAGCAATAAACACACCAGTGTGCTGGTGGATCTCACCACAGGTACATGGACAGAGATCTCTTTCATTAGAGGGTCAGTGGGTGGGCTACAGGAATGTATCCACTGACTGTCTCCTCTATTTATGAGGCAATATGGGGAAAGAAGCTGTAGGTCTACTAGGTGCTGAACTTGATGCTGCCCAAATCCTTCTTTGAATCATTTGGAAAAAAACTACAAAACACACAATGATTTTTAGATGCTATGCCTGCTACAAACAACTTTCTGAGCATCTTCTTATTAAGAGGTGTGTTTTTGGGTCGTTTTAAATGCGTATTAACTACATCTTAGAACAACAGAAACCATACTGTGAAGACTTGGCTACAAACAAACAAACAATAACGCTAAATAACATCCTTCAGAGGTGCTGAGGAAAAGCTATAACGTTAGGCCTAACGTTACAGTTCGTTAGTACAAAATGTTGCAGTCATTTAAGCGACAGGTTGCAGTCAAACTGTAAAATTGATCACGAAACAAGCCATTAAGAAAGCCAATAAGGACACGCCAGCGTTCCGCGTTAATGAATGTTCAGCGTCAAGTTAAAATAAACGATATCTTACCTGTGATTTGAATGGAAATTCATTATCTCTAATGAATTTGACGCAGTAACAATATCTTATTCCCGAACACAATGGTAAGAAACGCTATTTTGTTATACTAGCGTTTTACACCAGCTACAAAGTGACCAGAGTAAACAAAACAAAAAAATGTTTTGTGGATTGGTGTCCGATTCCCGAATGAAAGACTCGTAAGAACCGGTTCTGCTTGGTGAATCAAACATATGGATTGACCTCGTTGTTGAGTCAAACGAATGACTCTTTTGACTCTTAGGAGCTTTAGTTTGAATCTTCTGATTAATCGGACTGAATCAGAGCGATTGCTGATCAATATTTGACTCACTTTCTGAACATATAATTATTTTCAGTTATGACAGAATCAAAATTAAACAACCTAGACTGTGATTTAGAGTCTAGATTGCTTCATTATAGATTTTTTTTTATAGATTTTACAAGGCCTGTATTTATTTCATATTAACCTTTAGGGTGAAAGGGTGGATGGGAGCTCAAAAGAGTCATATGGTGACCTCTTATGACATTTTTCAGTGATGAAAAAGATTTTAAATATTCAATGAACCACATGTAACTGGCATAATGTATAATTGTATAATTAACATAAGTTTATTAAATATGAAAAAAAGTTTTGTTTGCACTTTTTAAAATCAATAAACTGAATTTCTTTTAAAAAATAAATTAATAAAAAGTAGGTTAAGTGTTTTGTAAGTCTAACAACTTTGTAAAATGCCAATCAAAACATTTTCATAGTTTTTTTTTCCAGAAGGAACCAAAAATAAAAACACATTCTCATATATCGTCTCACACTACAAAAAGACACATTACTTAATATCCGAGTCAAGACAGAGTCAGTTAGTTTGGTAAAATATATATTTTATTTTATTCTTCATACAAAGCAAAAGTATGAATGTTCAGTATTTAATTATCTAGAAACATCTGTTTCATTTTTCTCTTCATGGTGTAAAATTAATTTTTGATACCACAAAATACTTGGTTTACATGTCTTCCTCATCATTTGTACATAAAGCTCATTTCTAGTCTATTTGTTATACTCAGAGTAAGACAAACTTTTTTTTAAACATCTGGATATCTCTATGAAGTTGAATAAAACTCAACCATTAAACAGATGCATCAGCACACACTGCCTGACCATGAGCGAAGATATGAAACTTTGCTCAAAACAACTTTTGACAGATCAGAATTCATATGCAGTTCACATGTAATCAGTGACAAACTATACCCAGACAATGCCATGACATCTTGGGACAGTTGTTTCTGAACCCAAAAAAAATTGCACTGGTAAAATCACAGGAGGCCCCATGGGTGAGCATTTGATGACAATTTGCTCTACCCTATTCAGTATCCAGTTCCATAACCCAACTGATTTGCTTTTAAATGAAATGTGATCGCAAGAAACAAGCTTTGATGATTTGATTACAGTTGGAGGAGAAATTTCACATTGTTTTTCTTTTGACTCAGAACATGTGATTACTTGATGAATTTGAATAAAGTAGGAAAAATGCCCTAGGAAATTTTCCTCAGCTTCCACCGCTTAATTCAGACTTGAAGGCCAACAAGAATGTATAGCTATGTTCTCACAGCTGATAAATATTACAATCTCCTCTCTAAACGAAAAGGAAGTTGGCTTATCATAGCACAGGTTCGAAGGCACAGCAAGTTGTAAAACAAAACAAAAATCAGCAGAGCTTTCATTTTGTTTATCTTGTCAAATGCATCCATCCAGAAACAAACAATTAGACATACATGTCCCTCTGCATTTCATTTTGTAGTATATTAAATAGGGGTGAAGAAGTTTCAGTACATTCGTAATGCAATATTCTGCCTTAAAACCTCCCGGTGACCTTCCAGGTACCGCATCTCAGCCTGACGCTAAAGCTAGGTGTAAAAAGTGAAATGTTGGCTCCATGCACCCTTCAAACCCAACACCTTAACCTGACATCGAGAGCTGATCCTGAATCAGGTGCTCTAAATGAACAGTAACCAGAGCCGTACTAAAGCACAGTCATTCATCTTGCCTCCGAGACAGCCGCCATCTCAGTGGTCACGGGATGAATTTCACAGATAAAGAGCGACCCACCGTTTCTCCTCGCTTTCAAGTAGAAAGACAAACAAAAGCACATGGAGGCTTGCATGAGAAAAAGATGAACAATGAGGCATCTCAATGCAAGCTTGTTAAAATTTGGCAAGAAGAGGAGAACTGAGATGTAGTGGAAAACACGTTTCGATGGGATGAATAAGAAACGTTACCCGTCACGTTACGGGGCTTATTTACTAGTATGAGTCACATTTGGGTAAAGTTTTTTAATAAAAATGCGGGCCTGCCATCTACGAGGCGCATGACATGTCATTTGGCTCTTGCTTTCTAAACAAATCCAGTTCCTTTCAATGCTATCTTGACCTTTGAACCTTTCAGACAGGGCAGCAAGCCATTTCTGAGGCTGGAGAAACCCAATCGAATCGGTTCAGATATGTTACGCGATTAACATAATGCCAACATGCTGCCTTGCTGTTGTCCAAGATACGATTTAGCCATCGATGGATTGGTCATTCATTACAGAAAGCCCAGCGGTTGACTCTAAACATGAGTGACACTGTAAGTAGCAATTAGGGCTATTGATCGTCATGTTATTGAGTAAAGGGACACATTGAATCAGCTTTCTTGCTTATCAGCTGACCATAATAGGACTTGGGCCAATATGGAGTGTAATGAAACACAAAATGCGGTCAGAGAGTGAAATATAGTTCATTAGCCTCTGTCGCAAAGGTAGATGTTATGGACATTCAGAAGTGAATGAATTGCAAATGTCGCTATTGGTTTGTAAATGCATCGATACCCGTAACAAACTGTTTTTTTTTGTTTGTCAAAGCATGTTCTAATTCGGAAGCACCATTAAATTCATTGTGAATGGAAACACGCCAAACAAATCAAAAATGTGGAATGTCGGTGGTGAGACTAGAGTTGGGCCAGACGTTATGTACAATATGGTTAGGCAGCTTAGTGAATTAATTGCTTAGAAATTAAAAATAAATTATTATAAAATAGATTTCTGTACATTTTACATATATATAGCAATCATCTCAATGTCTTTTTGCCATTTCAAATACACAGAAAAAGAAAGAAAACAACGGGTCCTCCATTCACGGTTAATCCCAACCAAAGTTATGCCCAGTCATCTGGTAGAACTTCATGTTGAAAGGCCTGTAGAAGTCTCGAAGTCTCTGCATGAACCTCAGGGTCAATGTTTGGGTGGGTCCGCCCTTTGGTTTTACCCAGGCAATGGGGCTTGCTGCTGCCCTCGGCCTTTTCGAGACAAGGGAAGCCCTTGGTCTGGTTGAAGTAGAAGTGTTTGTCTGTGATGATCCTCTTGAGCCCCAAGAAGTCCTGCACGCGGCCCAGCTCTCCGGCCGGGTCGCTGATCAGCCGTTCTCCGCTCACGAACAGGATCTGGCTCATTGGGAAGAACTGCAGCCAGTTGTCCAGGTGTTTGGCGTAGATGCCGATCTGAATGGCGCTCCACGAGGTGTCGATCAACCCTGTAGTCCTGTTTTTGAACGTCAGGCTCTCAAAAGTAGGAATGTCAGGCTTCTTGGACAGTGTCTGCGTGTAGTCAGAGATGGCTCGTGTGACGGGGTCCCGGACCACCACGATCAGCTTGGTGTCGCGGGACAGGGCGTGAGATTCGAGCCGGAGCCTCGCGGGTCACAAAGTAGCTTGGTGTTTTCTCCATGGTGATCTGGCCCTCCAGGGTCTTAGGCATCAGGTCCCTATGGAAAGAGAGAGAGAGAGGGTTAAGAGTGAGGTCTAATGAAAACAAAATTTGCATAATGCAATCAAAACAGATGGAGCATGTGGTGCTCCTCAATCAATGAACCAATTCAAGGCCATGATTCTGGGTCAAATATGATTAGCATTGGTTGCTAAACAAAACATGCATTCAAACATGTTACAAATGCACAAATCATGTTAAATGGCATGGCTCCTTAATAGTGAAGGCTTTCTAATATAATACTAAATCTTTCAGAAGCTTTGGAGAAATGTTATTCAGCAGATCTTTTGGCTTTGTTCTCTTTTAAAATCATGTTCCTGATTATGCCTACAGCTAGATCAACTAATATTGCATTTTTAAAACAAATGTTTGATTATCAGTCTCTACTTGGTGACCAGCAGATAGACAATCATCATCAAAACAAGGTTCCTAATTGGTACAAATTGGTTAATGCACTCAGTACATAGCCAGCTGTGCTTTAAAGCCTCTAAATCTGATTCCAAAAGTGTTCTAATGTATGACCTCAGCGATGGTATTATACTGTTGATCACCCAGACCTAAACAATGACTTATACTTCAACACAAATGACCATACACTGACTAACCAAAGCAAAAACATCCCACATGAAAGTTCTTCAGCCTTGTTTATAGAAAGAAAGCAGCTCCCAAGGCAGTTACAGGGTGAAATGGATAGGGCTCATGCAGGACTGCAATCAAGGGACATTTTTAAATGAAAAGTGAACATGCATGTTAACGCCAAACAGGCTTGGGTTTCACGACCCTTCTCGATCAGGAAGAGTGGATTATACTGGAGGAGGCGATAACAGAGGACTTTGATGGACACATGGGGGTGTGGATCCGATTTCATTGGCACACACTCTCAGAAACATTGACGTGTTAAAATCTGCGGAAACTGAAGAAAGTTCAGCTTCCACTGACTAAAATTTTCAAGAAACAAACCAAAGAAAATACAGTAACAAACTTAATGGGTTGAGATAACTAAAGAAAACAAAGTGTGAATTTCCGCCACAATTCAGATGTCAACAGACCCAGAATGAGCCTCTTTAGGGTATCAGTGTGCACAGAGATAAAGCTCTAGTTGGGCTGTTGTCTCTGGAGTATCGAGCCCTGTTGTTAGCACCAGGGCTAATTTACTGCTGTATTGTGAGTGCGCTGTCAGCATCTAGAGTAATCCTGCTTTACGTGTTTACACCCTGCGGAAACAAGGCTACGAGCAATTCAAGAGTCTGCAAACAAATTGTTGAAGGATATCACAGACACTTCATTGGATCACAGCTTGTTCTATCTCGAGGCAGTCTTAAGTAAAAGCCCATTTTTAACACTGGTGTTCACTAGTTAGAGGTGAGACCCCTTAGCACCAGAGCAGAGAGTGGTGTTATTATAAACAAATCCCACAGAGAGCATTTCAATGCGGACATAAATTTCAAAAGGACCAGGTGCTGCTGTAGACCTAGATTCTGCTGCATTCTGCTGTTTTTTTGCTGTACAGCACAACTCTCTGTGCTAAAGGATTTTTCAAGATCACACAACTGAAACTATGTGCGAAAAATCCTAATTTTGCAAGTGAAAATGGGGCAGCGCTCAATTCAGAAAGCGAGCACAGCCTAAGGCTGCGGGAGGTAACGTGTTGATTTATATGATGGAAAACTGTTGGCAGATTTGTGTGGTTACATGGCTTCTCTAAAGAGCTGGCCACAGATCCAATTATGATAATATCAGTTTGATTACTGCTCTGTCAGAACACTGGAGTGAGAGTGTGAGCGAAAGAACGGAGTAAAAAAACCTCATTAATCTCTGTGAAATGAAAGCAAATTATGTAAGTGCCTTTTTTTGCAATGACAGCACTCACACCCTCATCTGCAGTTTAACTATTTATTTCTAGTATGGAGGTAACATCGAGCCCTGTTGTTCTAATATTATCATAATACTTTGCTTTCTAATATTTAGCCTCCAAGTGTGTGTGTGTGTGTGTGTGTGTGTGTGTTTAAAAGTTTATTTAGTAATTATTGCACAATAGGAGCAAACCAGCTGTATATGTGCATGTGTGGTGCTAATGACGCGAGAGACATCACAGGCATTTACTGTTAAATGAACCACCCACAACTACTGTGCTGGGAGAAACCCCCACAAAGCTCTAGGATGCTTTCACATTAGAGGTGCATTTGATGTTTCACATCAGAATTTGGTTTGTTTGGTTGATGTTCAAACTCAAATGCGCACATGGAACGTGGAGTCCAAAATGCGCACATGGAACGTGGAGTCCATTATGCTTTGCAATTGGTGTAAAAGCAGCCGCATTTCCACTGCAGGAACTTTCCCCAGGAACTATGAACTTTGGGGTGGTACTCGGTGTGTTTACACCGCAGGAACCAGGTGAAGTTCCGGGTAAAAATTTCAGTCCCTGCTGGTGAGGTAGTACTTTTTCAGAGTTCAGGAACTTTCGGGGTGGGACTTGCTGCGCTGAACATGCTGATTGGTTCTTACCACTCTATTCTTTCTGCCCAATGGCGTGCGTTCGTCCCATCCAGCTCACAGTCAATGTCCGCTGATAACAAACATCTACTTTTATATCTAGCATTACGAGCTTTCTGAATACACTTTGGGTGCTGGGCTCTTTTCTGCCGTTTTGTCAATTACCTCGTTAGTAAACCAATCGCACACATATGCAGCAAAGCTTGAATCTCCTCCATACAAACCAAACGCTTAGGCTAGGAAGAGCAGTCGCACACAGTTCAGACGTCACTATAATCTTCCCGCCCCGGACCGGTACTATAGTACGCAGTGTAAACGTAAGCAAGCGGTCTGGGAAAAAAAGTTCCTGTGAAAAAAGTTCCTGGGACAAATAGTTTCTGGTAATTGCGGTGGAAACGCGGCTTTACTTTCTAACGTGAACTGCTACCCATGACACCAAAGGACAAAACTTACCTATAGCTACAATGATAAACAGCTGCCGAGAAAAGTGGGAAAGAGAAAGTTACAATACACAAAAAACTTAGAAGCCTGCAACGATCCCCTCACCTCACTTACTTTTACTTTGGCAAACGAAGAAGGGAGGAAGGGAGGGAGTTAAGGAAGACAAGTAGGCAAGCTCTCGGAAGAACAATCGCCTTTCTTGCCTGTTTTGATTTATGAGGTGCTTCTTTTAGCCATTCCGCCAGCAAACAGGCAATGCTTTGACACCGAGGCCCTCTTTTCCCCTTTTCTTTGAAAACCGAGCATTGTCCTTCAATGATCTGAAAGAGCAAGGGCCATGGAGAGGCCAGAGAGGAAAGGGGGAGGGTGACCATTGAAGGATGAGTGGAAAGCACTTCTCCAGCTCGCTCAGGGCGAGGCGAGAGGAGGCTGTGGAGAGCTCTTGAGCCGAACGTGTGCCTCAGAGCCTCGCCGGCACACGCTGCCACTGGAGCAGGTAAAGATACTCTGCGTATCAATTATTAAAACAGGGATTAGAAAGTGGATATGAGTGCTCAAAATGATTCTACAGATAAAAAGGGTCAGTCATCTCAAGTGATAAGGCAAGGTCAAAGATTGCTCCAGCCTCTTGGGTTTTCTGTCGTAATTCATTCCTACGACTATTCTGGATCAACTTTGTACTGACGAAGACCTGTTTAAGCTGGAGAGAATGATAAATCAGAAAGTTAGCTTTCTTTTAGGATCAGAATGGCCCTGAGGGCCATGTTGAAAGACTTTTTATCCAGAAGAGATAAACTGACAAAGGGAGAAAATGACAGACAAAAGCACAAGAGAAAACAAAAGACACATAAGGGAGTTTTTATAACAATGTTTTTGTCTTCTGTCGAATTTGATTTGTTAAGAGCCTGTTTTGCTTAGGATAGACACAGTAGCCCCAAAAGCTCCCAAAGCTTGCTTTATCTATGATCTCATTGCTTTCAAGTGACAAGGATTGTAGAAGATCCGTCTTTCAACTTTGGCATTGTTATGGTTATATTCTGCCCAGAATTTGTATTCTTTTGCTGTGCATGTTTTCTTTTGTATACGCAAACTGATATAGACTAGAAGCATGTTTTATATCTAGGGCTTTAAAGTCTTGAGGGATCAGAGAAACACAGCTGTACCTGCACTTTAATTCTGAAGAGCAAGTCAAAACAGACACAACCTTGGAACACCTGTGCGTGCATCTTGATGAGACATCTCCTAAGCGTACAGAACTCGCCGATGTTGCAGTGGCGGTGACTTGAAGAGCTGTTTGAGTAAGCTGCAGTGCAATAAAGTCTCAGCAGTCAAATAAACTTAAATTAATTGCCAATGAGTTTAACAGCTCAGCTGCTTGGGCTTGGTTTACAGAGAAAGATAAAGTACAGAGCCGCAAAGCAGTAACAATGATGTAAAATGGTAGTGCTTGTGCCAGAAAGGTAGTGTGAGAGTTTGCCTGTGCATGAGAATGAAAGAGTGTCAATCAAGGGAGCACAAAAGAAGTTCAGCAGGATGTTTGTGCTGCTCATACAAAGAAAGTGATAATGGATGGATGATTTGAGCACCAAAAAAAATCCACCATGAAAGTGTCACATCAAGGCAAGTTTAAAATGTTAACGATATAAGAACAACAGATGTCTTTCTCTGTGTGAAAAAAGAACTGGAAAACTTAGCATGAGTTCTCTGCATCTGCAACCAATAGTTCACACATTCGGTTTCATAGTCAGATTATTGATTGCAGTGTTCTTCTAACACCAGACTACCAGTTTCTCAAGGATCTGAGCATTTGAGTGACACTTTACCAAAGGCTACAGCGCTTACCCCTTGCACTTTAGACTATTAGAAGTGGAGGATGGAAAAATCAACAGACGTGACATTCATGCATGAACAGACAATGGCTAATACAAGAAAAGAAACAGAGGGCTTGTTTAGGAGAAAGTCCACTGCCTCTTCATGAACGAGTGAGACTGAGGCGACTGTCTCTCATTGGGCTGACTCAATAGTATTTTTGACCTTCTCGAAGTTCTGAGGCACTAGTTTAACACTTGAAGAAGCTAATTCTGACATCAAGCGGCCACTGGAACATTACTTTAGATCAGGGTCAGTTTTATCCCGTGTCTGGAGATCATGCCGGGAAATATGGATTCTGTCTTCAATGGAGGCCGATGTGGCTACATCTGGTAAATCCAGGCACCTCCCAGGTCGCTCATACAGACAATATTTTCTGTGCTTTGTCGTCATAGAGACCTGAGCGAGGCTGTAGTTTTGAAATACACCCGCGGAGTCTGGAGCCTTGACATTATATTTAACCGCAGAGCAAAACTGCAGCCGTAAATCTATGGAGCAAAGCTGGGTTTTATAGCGCAAGCACCGAAGAATGGTTAATGGGGTCAGCGAAGGGAGAAAAAGAGAAAAATAGCAAGAGACAGAGCCAGGATGAGCATGTGTGCAGCAGCTTTCAAGTTACCGCTATATTTTAAGAGGTACACAGCCACTTAAAGCCACCTGAAGGTTGGTTTCCTTAGTGAAAATTGCCAGAGATCTCCTCTTAACCTGCAAAGCTGAAGCCAAGAGCCAGTAGATAGGGTTTTCAGGCAGGAGCAATCTTAGATAGCACGCCAAAGGGTTTTATGAATATCCCAGCTTCTGACAATATATCTTACCTTTCCTCACCTAACCTGTCTAGCTCTTCCTCAGGTTTCTCCTCAGCCTCTGATCTTTGCCATGTAACCCTGACATGAACATAAAGAGGTGTAAATGACCGTCTCAGTCAAGCCTGTCTAAGGTGTTGGTGTGTCTTAGCTTCAGTTTCTGACATTCTCGCTGATGGATCACGTCACTGGATCCACATTCAATGGATGGAGAAAGCCTCTCTCACGTGGAGTGACTGCTCTGATGGATAAATAATGAAGGAACGGGGAGGATTGCAGACACTTCTAACCTGCCTTTCTCTGGAGATTAGACACACTCTTCCTTTAGAGTCATCTCTAAAGAGGGTTAGGCCTTAACGCTGATCTAGTTTTTCATTAAATTATTATGACTGAGCTGGACTTTCTGAAAACTACTTTATCAGTGCTTTTGAAGAAAAAAACATCTGCTTAAAACTGAACAGTTGGCTCCCCAACACTAAAGAGAAACATTGATATGTTTAATCTGTAGATTTTCTCTCATAGCAGGGGGCTTTGGTTTTGGGAAGACTGGTCTGCTTTAGGGTGTCAGAGGCCAGAAAAATACATTTATGTCTCCCTGCTGTGCTGTATATATAAAGACGTTCGACATAAAGTGACTATCAGTGAGAGAGGGTCTCTACTCAGCAATCATACTGAGGTCTAGGCTCTTCTTGTGCCAACCACAATTTCAGGCCCATTTTCTTTCTTCTTTTCTTTCTCTCTCTCGCTCTCGAACTCATTCAAAACCACAGCAGCCTCTGAGAAGGGCAGAACATGCATAAATCACAGAGACCTCGGGCTCTGTACGTTGCAGTCTGCCCAGACTCCGATTTCAGCGTTATTTGCTGCCATTCAACACCTACCAAAATGTCTTTAAAACAAGGGGTAGGGTGTGTTTTCTGCTGTCTGGGCAGCACATTAAGTTACTGCCCTACGGTTCTGCAAGCTGAGTGGAATTACTGTGTGTTAGCGACAAGGCTGCGCAAGAAGAGGCTGCCATCAGCCTCTGAATAAAAGATGTAGGATGAGACGGGGTAATAAAGTGCAGTTTTCTCTTTCTCACTCAGGTTGAGCATTTTGCAGAGTTACTTGTACTGAAGAGATGTTTGTAGAACTGGCTACTTTAAATCCTATTGAACAGGTGTTTCTGTGATATTTCAGTCAAACCTAAAAAAATCTGTGAAATTAGGGTCATATCTAAAAATGTAACTAGGATGAATTTATCACTGCTCACCTGGCCCAAGTGAAAGAGTCCAATCCTAAGTCTTTATGATATTCCAACACGTTCTCATCCTAAGGCGTCATATAGTAAAATGTTGTCTAAATCCAACGCACATGGCACCCTTTAGCAATATAAAGCGCACAGAGCTTTGTTCGGTTATGGTAGGTTTAGTACTGGGTAGGTTTAGGGTTAGACCACTAGGAGGCGACCTTCTGGCCCATATATCTCTGCATCTCATTTTGACGCTAAAGGGTGCCATGTGCGTTGGATGTAGACGAAATGTCAAAAGCCTCAGTACATGACACCTTGGGATGAGAACGGGCTGGATATTCTGATCTACAATGCTATTTCTGACATTTGTTTTGCCCATTTTAACGTCTTAACATTGATCACTTACAAAAGTAATAATTTAGCATACAATGTCCTGCAAAAGTGTTGTTTTGGACAATATTAGCATCAATCCTTCCTTATTTTGTAAATGACTTTATCTAAAGAAGACAAAGTTAAATCCAGTAACCCTCAAAGCTGCCAAAATGACTCGCCTGACTGTGACATATATAATATTACTATTATTACGAAAATGAAAATTGTTATTGCTGGTCCTTATTGATAATTGCATGCTACTTTAATGTATTTACAACAATAAATTATAAGGATTTATGCTGGTGGTATTTTCAAGTGGTAGCCTAACAAGTGGAAATCCTGCACAAAAATAAATAAGTAAAATAAATTAATTTGAGTTTGGCAATCCCAAACACACCAATTTAAATAGTATAAATGGCAATGTTTTGAATGGTCTAATTCGTACAATTACATGTTCAATATGAACATTAGCTATTTAGTATTGAGTGATTTATGTACACTTGCAGTAATTCTACAAACATAGCCTTCCCATTAAATCTACCCTTGAGTTATTAGCAGTGATCAAGCCAGTACCAGTGTTTATCTTGCTCTTGCTAATCCGCAGTGATAAGCTTGTTTACTTTGGGTGTTTGTAGAGGGTGTTACAGGACTCAGTCCCACACTTCCATTTACATTCCCACTGAGTGACACAAAGAGTCTCTAGACTGTTAGTGGTGTTTAGTGTAACTAGCCATGATGAGGTTTTAGCTTGTTTACCAAGCTATAAAGGCTATTAACAGAACTACAAAGCCTTGAAATAGTAAGGGACAGGGGTTTATATGATGTATTAGAATTCATAAAGTTGCATCATTTACATCTGCCTTTCGTTTTAATTAACTGGGAAATGTTTTGACTCACTATCATGAATGACGTTGGACAGTAAAACGTCTTGTTGGCATGCCAAAAAGATAATCTCATCTGACAGTATAGGATATCTCACTCACTGAATTGTTGTAAAATTGGCACAAAGACTTCAAAAAGACTTTCCCCACTTTTCAAAGCCATCGTGCTCAGACACAAGAACACACATGCATGCACCTATTACATCCTGTTTTGCTTGGCACACACTCTCCTCCAGCTGAGGAGCTTTTGAAGACAGGTGAGCTTTAAAGAGCTGGGAATTTCCTCCAAGTACTGTCAAGCCATTACATCAGAGGCTTACAGCACAGCTGCATTACTTTGACGCTTCAGGGTTAATGGTTTACAAATTCCACCAGACTGGTATTCTTCATTGCTAACCCACAATTAGCAAAATTATGTGGTGATAGCACCAGAGCTGACAATTAAACTGCTCAAGAGCGTACAGCTCTCTCTCCTAAGGCAACTCTGCGAACGTCTTTTGGATGATAGCCTAGTTACAGTCCGCTCTGGTATCTCAGCGCCCGCTGAAGACAATATAACTGGCGTGAAGCACAAAGAGATCACTGTCAAACGCTTCTGCTGAAAGTAATGAGCCGAGTGCGGATGTCACAGGTGTAATTTGATTTCAGGGTTGCTATTTCAGCAGGCATGTTGATGTATTGCGAGTACAATGACAAATGTTTTTTGCTTCCATTCTCTCTGCTGTCTGTGTTCCAGAAGGCCATAGAGTCCCACAGAGAAATGCGATCTGAAGTCAGTGTGCCAAGAGAACAAGCCATTCAACCACATAATGCAGATTTGAAGAGACATTTGAGAAATGGACTTAAAAAATCTTTTCCTACTAATCCTGATTTGACTACAACTAATGATATCCCTATTGGTTTCTGATATAAAAACACAGTACTATGGAGTAATTAGGGGTGCAATAATATTAAAATTCGAATAAGCAAAGAGAGAGATGTGGAAAAGTAAATTATCACCATAGAAAAAGATGACATACATACTTTCACCAGTTCGTATTCTCAAGCTGATCCTTTTCATAGAAGAGCGAAGAGAAAGAAAACAATGTGAAAGGCTAACAAGAGAAAGTGTGAGGACAAAAGTAGTGACAGTTCCTGGGCTACAGGGAGAAACTGGCTTTGTTGCCCTGGAGCTCAGCTCATGCTGTGCTCCTCTGGGCACATCAGCAGTGTGTGTGTGTGTGTGTGTGTGTGTGTCCTTTAATTGTCTGTTCTTTTCTCGCTGAGGTTAATGGAAACCTCAAGGGGTCCCTACTTCTGCCTGATCCTCTACTTTTCACTTTTTTTCACAGAGAGACAGACAGACACACACAAACAAACAGTGCCTCATAATAAATATTAATCTATATTATATCACATCAAGGTCCATTCTACACTTTTCTCACTCCTAATTATCTTCCTTCAGGGTGTCAAACTTTCAGAAAATGAGCTCTGATGATCATCACACACTTGGGAGGAAATGGACCTGGTGGAGACATGGGCCAACAATTGCTGAACCATGGCTCCCAGGCTCCTGTAAATGCTGTGTATTTACCAACAATGAATGAGCATATACTTTTTGAAGGCAAAGGGATGCCATTATTTCTGACATCCGACATCCAAATTATCACCTTGTTTAAAAAGATTCCGATTCAAGGCAAGCACAGAGGGTAGGCCTGTACACAAAAGACCATTGAAATAAAAGGTGAAAAGGGAAGGGTTTTATAATCTTGTATTTGCATTTTTAGCTGTCCAATCAACCAGAGAAAGTATACGTGAACAATTTCCCAATACTTTGGAAGAAAAACAACAGTTATAAACAAGCTCCCTTCCTTTATTGGTCACTTGTTGCCTATGTTGGGTGTTTGCATGTGTTTATGAGACACAATATTTCAGTAGGAGGGTAGAAACACGAGCGCTTGACATCAGAGTTCCTGTCTGCCTTGATTTTATCCTTCAGCGGGATGTTCCTGCTGAGGGCGGCCATGTTATTTTGCTTTTCTCTGGAGGAGACCATAGCTTCTCAATGGCAGACCACCACAGTGGGCCTCTACTGTCTGTCTCTCCCCAGGCCATCCCTTTCACAATTAGCCAGTGGTAATTTGATGAATGAAAGCCCTTTCTCCAGATTAAGACCCTCCCTGCTTGGTCTACCCTACTGGTAAAGCCATGCCAGCTCGAGTAGGGCCCAGCTTTCTCTCTTTGCTGACCAGTCTACCCAGTTGGGGGTGGCCTTATGTGGGCACTGAGGCCTACAACAGCCCCGCCTCTGATGGGGGGAACCAGAGCTCGAATGTGGAGCCCGGCTCTAATATGGAATACAGAGGGAGAAGGCACGTACGAGAGGGGCATTGTACAAGCTCTTCTACAATTACACAATAATATTAGAGAGAAAATGTGTGCAAAAATGGAGAAACCAAGAAATGCAAGAGAAGTTAAGCAGGAGACAAATAGGCAATGCAAGCATTTCTACTTCTCTGAAATGTAAGAGATGATTTCCAAAGCAGAGGCCGAACACAAAAGCAGAGTAATCCTGTGGTTTAAAGGATGCTGAGCAGTTATAGCCAACACTAAAGCATCATTTGGAGGCAGTCCTTTGAATGTCCTCACTCAGCTCTGCACAGGCTTCTCAATAGAGGATGTCAACCTGCTGACTGCTGAATGGATGACCGGTCAAGGTTCAGATCCAGCTGAGTGGAGGAAGTCTATTCTACCATGAGACTGAACAGCTTTCATGGGTGCTGCTCCTTAATCTTGGGGCCTGGGATCAGTTGGTAGTTTTAATTTACAGCAATCACCAAATTAACTGCAGGCAAAACAGGTTTTGCTCTTACATTAATTCCCATCAGTTTTAAGGTCTAATAACCAAAGACCCCAAAAAGTGTGTGTGTTCAGCAAGGATTCAGGGTTGATCGAGATCTCACCTGCAGTGCAGATGGTCTTTACAGAGACAATGTTGCTCAACTGATTTGTAGATAACCAGAGCCACAAAGACCTTTAACCCTAACCCACGCAGTGCCCGACCACAGCGATAAACTAATCAATACATGCAGTCCCACATGGTCTAAGCTGGCTTCAGTTATTACTTTGTACTTATCTGAAGCATAATGGTATAAGTTTCTGCAAAACAGCACTCGCCAATAATCATATTGCACACAAATCATACTGCAACAACAACAAAAGTCAAAAACAGTAGGGTAAAACCAATTTTCCAATCATTCATCTTCATTTGAACAATGGTGATTTCTAAATCCTTTAGAATGAGCTTTTACCTCATATCAGTGTGGCAAGAAACACATTTGTCCAGAATGCACACAATTAAAAACAACATTGTACACCGATTCATGAACAAATTACTTTTTAAACTGACAAACCACAAAATAATAAATAAACTGAATGAAACCAGTAGTCAAGTTTTAAGATGAGATTTAAAAGTACCTCAATTGTGAACCCTAATATATATAATATAATATAAAACGTTGGTTCCAAATCCTTGATTCTGATTGGTCAATAGCTTTATTCATGATAAAACACGACCATGACCGCTTCACCCAACGGTTCTATTTATCACTATTTTGTTTGCATATTACATATTGGAACGTTGTTGCTGTTCAGAGATCAGGGACTATTTTTTCAAGCGGAAGGAAAAGGCTTTTTAGTGATTTTACTTCATGAAAGCTGCACGAATACAATTTTTTTTTACTTAATATTTTTATTGTGTGGTAACTGTTTTATAAAAGCATTTATTTCAGCCATTACTTATTCACGATACAGCACAGCCTCTTATGCCTTATTGCTTACATATAGGCTCTGTTGTTCATCAGTTAAATTGCTAACATTTGTAATTTACCAACTTAAAAGTTTACCTGTATAATGCATTAGCTAATCAGATTTTATACATATATTGACATTAAAACTGAAATATGCCCGAATGAATTGGAATCGAATTATATTGAGCGTTTGTGAATCAAAATCACAAGCAAATCCAGGATATCTGTATCAATACCCAGCCCTCAGCAGTCAACTATAGCTCTCTGTTTATATAAACACACCCTGTATGTAAAGCCAAACTTGGGTTTGATCACATCCGTCACCACTTAGACAATGCGGTCCCTTGCTTTGTACAAGCAGGAAGGAGGGGGTCAATGGCCACAGCGTCTCTATGGGTCACCTACACGGTGGCGTGAACACCCCATGGAGTGTGGGTACAAAAGCTGAGGCATCCACCCAGAACTAGCCATTCCACGGATGGAAGTGCTCATCTGGACAAGGTGGCAGGGGGTCGTAGCCCTCCAAGCACTTCAGAAATTTCAAGTGACATGCTTCCAAGACGTTCCCTGGACCAATAGCGGAACAGGATTTTCTGCCAGAGCATTTCACTCTTACTGAACAATGCTCCACTTGTCCTTTTGTTGGTCAGTAAGTTACGGACAATGTTGTTAAATGGCTGCTATTCAGAAAACACACTCTTAATCTCAGGATGGACTCGGCGATTGCACACTAAAGAGTGAACACCAAAGAACGTATACCTTTTTAGCAGAGGAAATAAAACCTAACCTTCAAACACAGACTGGAAAAGATGCTGAAAAACACATACTAAATGTTATCACTATGAAGACTAGGTTTACTGTACCTACAAGGAAGAGTCAAGATGTAAAAACTGCTGTAGATTTTGAAAATTATTTAACAATAAGTCAAAAAGCAGCGCAGGGCCTTTACAACGTTCACCGTTCCAGTTGGGACCCTGTTCTGTCTGGCTGGGTGGGATTTTTGAGAAGCCAACTTAACTGCTTATTAAATCATCAGTATACGCAAAAAAAAAAAAAAAACTTATTTTGCAAGGTCCCACAAATCTGAAAAGCAGTTAACTGAAAACTGCGAAAGAGAATTGCCAAAGTTATTACTCAACAATTGAACCCACTACGACTCCAGCTATTCATACTGTAATATATCTTACAAATAAACTGGCACTTGTTATAAACTCTAAATTGACCAGACATTCTTGAGAGAGAGCATAACAAATATACAGTCGAAATGTGAAGTGCCTGCAGATACTTCTTGAATGCCTGTGAGTCATATCTCTATATGCTACAGTATCTAAAGCAGCCTGAACAGGTCTAACCAGTATTGAGGAACAAAAGCTCATCTGCCATGTCTTCTCTGGATCTCTGTAGCACAGAAAGGTCTAAAAGGGTCAATCACTGACTTTTGATAAACAGAGATTTTGAAAAAAACTACAGTACAACACCACCTTATTAAAATGACTTGCATGCTTTCCATCGGATTACTTTTACAATGCATGGTATCTATGAAACTATCTTTTCCACTACAAAGCAAATCCCTTTCGAGTAAGACAGCTCTAAAACTGAGAATCAGAGTCATGTTCAAGTCCCTTGAAGAGACAAATTCGAAGAAGGTAACGATTTGAACATATCACTTCTTAAAAAGACAAGAAAGGACCAAACATGGCCTACATGTCAGTGTCTATACAAACTGTCCAACACTGTTTTAGATATGGAGACGTTATGACAGAATAAACTCAGAGAGCAAGAAGTTAAGAAAGCAAGTCTGCATTTGTTTGTGCCCTGTATCTTCAGCCCAAACAGCAGTGGCCAGATGTGAGAATTGCGCTGTGGCATTGGCATGTCCAACTAAGACCAGCTGCAATGGCATGTGAATCCTGTAAAACTTGAGACAGAAAACTTTTCTAGAACAGGTGGAACACAAGCATTAAACCCTTCAACACCCAGTGTTTATATTCTGGATTTTTATATGTAATTTATTGCTTATTTTTAACCAACAAAGGCTTTTGAAAAGTTACTTTCAAACTTGGTGTTATGCTCTGCTCTTAATTTAGGTCATTTTAGGACAAATTAGGATAAAAAAGCATTTTAGAGGAAAATCCTTGGGTTTAGAATACCAACATCCAGCTGACCAGACAACTTTCACTTTTCCAGGCAAAAAAAATTGAAGTTGAATTAAAAATAAATAAATAAATAACACTGCTCTTAATTTAGGTCATTTTAGGACAAATTAGGATAAAAAGCATTTTAGAGGAAAATCCTTGGGTTTCAAATACCACATCCACTGACCAGACAACTTTTTCCAGGCAAAAAAAAAAAAAATTGAAGTTGAATTAAAAAATAAATAAATAAATAACAATCGTACTAGTGCTTTTTTCAGCAAAAAATAAATAAATAAATGAATACAATATATCTCGCTCCAACTTTACTTTCTGGTACAGCTTTACTGAGGAATAATCAAAGTTGCAACGGAACACATCTGAGCAAATTATTTTCTTTTTCTACTCAGTGTTTTAAAAATCTTAATAGAAATAATCCATGCAATCAACATGTTTAAAGAATCTGAAGATTTTTGGGACAATCTCAACTGATTCTGCTGGACCAGCTTGAATTTGCATTAGACTAAAGTGAGGCCCCGCATTTAAATAATTAATCAAATAAATCTTTTCTCTCAACATGCACAATATAATTCCCTTTCATCTAAGCTGGACTACCGAGCATTCACTGCCAACGCCCATTCTTTCATCCGTCCTGTTTTTTTGTTATAGGGGCCCTGAAATGTTGCATATATTTAAAAGCACTGGGCTTTCACCCCTCAAACCTTTGCAAATCCATTTAGAGAGCAGGCGTGCAGTCCAGGACTGTTTTTATAAACTTATTAGAGGTTTCTTTCCGCTCGGTGTCTGTGGGTAAACAGGGACAGACTCTGGGGCAAATAAATCCCCTTCTCTCTCAGCTATTTATTTCATTACATTTTACTGTGGAACATTAATAATGTTAACAAATAGTTAATCAAAATGTCATCACTTTTAAATAACTGCACACATAAGTAACAAAAAAATAAAAAAATAAAAATAAAGTTGATCTGAAACAAATGTCTGGACGAGTTACTGGGTGAATTGCAGCTAGAGTAATGAATTTATGAGCTCTCACTGTGTGCTGGCAGTTGATAAAACAAATTGGACCAAATAATAATGTTCAAAACACTCTCAAAAGAAACAGCAATGCGTAACTCTTAATGGAAATGCTTTTTCAAATACAAGCCGAAATGTTTAACACATTCGCGGTTTGTAAGAACAACACAAAAGAAAAACACAGCTGCACAGAACTAAACCAGACTTTAACACATTATTAACAAGCGTAATTCACAAGCTATTAATTGTTGATCCCGCTGTCAAATTACTTAAATTATGTTTTTTTCTCCTGATAGACTGCCACACTTGCGCAACGAAAATTAAGGTAGCCAAGTCACACTATTTCTTCGTCACTCATTATGTTTCCGACCATTTAAATCGACAGTTCATAATTTCAGTCATTTTCACCCATGGGTTTTCAGAAGAAAAAAGTTTCCAAAACTGAAATGCAAAGACAATTAATTTCCTTTAGGCTGCAGTTAAAAGTGAGACATCAACTAAACTTCACTTCCTCATTTTCAGTGGTTAACAGTTTATTATTTGCTGTAGCCTAATTTCCGTATTTGTGACAATTGTTAAAGTTAAAAAATAAAAAGGTTTGAAAAGTTATAAAAGACGGAGGTCCAATAACCTGCAGTGATCCAGTGTGTCCGACAGAGATCACTGCGTCATAGCGCGGTCGGATATTGAGCCATCTCTCAAGATATTACAATCATAAAGAAATATAGGCTACATACCGAACTATTGTGTTTATTTAAATAATATCCGTCTGAATTAATGTGTATTTAAAGGAGCGTGTTCAATATTTCAGCCCTCAAAACTTCGAGTCTGACATTTCCACACTAGCCAGGAACAATGAAACCAAAGTAAATGTTTGAACTGGACTCTGAAAGCTACCGCTATTGCAACTCTGCGTTTCCAAATGCAAACCATAGGTTACAGAAACATCAATTTACATAATTATTCAATATGATTTCCTACGAAAACTAGAAAACATGGGGTAGCCTATGAAGTTTTAAAATGAAGTTTTGAGGACAACTACAAGCCAAAGGGTAAAATTAGCCTACATAATGAATGACTGATAAGGCCAATGCACTGACAGGAGGACAGAATCCATTCTTCAAAAAAAGTGAAAAAGGCGCGGATTAAATAATAGTGCATGATTAAATTCATGCTGTTTATTGGACCTAATGATAAGCAACATTCAGAAGCCAAACTATTAAAACATGAATTGAAAAAGTAAAATAAATAAATAAATAGAATCCATGAATCCTAAATCCGTAGCCTATTTCTAGCCAATGAATTCTAATTTTGAACGGATTCTTTCGGATTTCTTATTTCTGAGAATATATTTTTATTTCTTAATAAAATTTTATTCTTTCTTATAACAGCAGGCTATTAACTTTTAATAATCGATTTCACAAGTTTCAGAGTTTCAACTCAATTTTCGTAGTAATTAAGTTACATACAAAATGACCGAAAAGAGGTAAATATAAACCAATTGTAGGCTTACTTAAATGTCGCAACTCAACTCAAGTTAAATTGTAATAGGCTTGTGGGCTAATTTACAGCTCAAGTCTCGTTCTCGTGTGGAATTATGCCAATACAAATATTCCACACACAAAAAAAGGAAAAGAAAAAGAGAAGCACACAATGAATGCCTTAAATTAAAATCCATTAAAAAGCCTGCTGAATATATATATTGTTTTTTTTAAAAAGCCAAAAGCTAGTTAAGGATATAGGTCAATCGTCAATGTGTCGGATATGCTCATTCACTGAAAAAATATACAAGTCAATGGAAGTAGGCTATATGTTGTCTAAATTTAAGTGTATTTATTGTTTACGCTCTTACCTGTACCAGTCCAGTACCGTTGTCATAGTTACGGTCGAAGAAGTGCGGCTCCGCTCCGACCGCGCGGATATCTGGATGCACGCGCAGAAACTCCAGCAGCGCGCGCGTCCCGCCCTTCTTCACGCCGATGATGATCGCCTGAGGCAGCTTCTTGTTGCCCGAGCCGTTGGAGAAACTTGACAGCGAAGAACTCTCCGCACGTCGTCCCAGTCCTCAGCTCGGTCTACGTCCCCTTCATCTTTAGAGAAGTCTCTGGGAGCTCTCCTGACCGAAGGCTCATCATAATCTGACTCCACGTCCGTCCACGAGCTCTGCGGTCTGGACAGGAGCTTGGACATCATCAGGTCCGGCCGGCCACTTTCCGCCTCAGCATATTTCCCGAGGAAATCCGTCTCCTTCGCTCGAATATTGTTATTATTGTCCACAACTAAACCTGGTGGCATAGTGGCACAGTAGCCCACGCAGGAGTACAGCATGTAGACCCAGAGGGAGCAGCATGATAAAGAGGAGCCGAGGTTTCTTCTTTACCGGGACTGACGGAGAGCGCGTAAAAATGGTGACAGGACAGGCTATATTCCATAAGCCCTGTGCGTGCAGACCATCACACTCCAGCTGGACATATTGACAGGTAGGTAAAGTTCTGTCCAGGTCCAGGCTCGGGAATCCTTCTCAAGAGTCTTTAAACGCCATTGAAGTTCACAATAAAATCCTTACACGTGAAATAAACTAGCCCAAAGTGGACGAGCGACATCTTCAGGAATGGATTTAGTTCAGCTGTCCTCGTTCATTTCTCAAAAGAATACCGAGAAAACTGATGAGAATGACCAGTGCACTTGATTCCAGCCGGAGAAGCTGCTCCCGGCCGCATCCTCCAGTGTCTAAGCGCTGTCGAAAGAGTGGAGTCCTGTACAGCGCTGATGTGTGTGAGTTGACAGAAGGGCCAGCCTACCGTTGCGCACCGAGTTTGAATAAAGGCGGGATTGATAAAATGCCTGCTGATGGGGGCGACATCAGCGCGGATTTAGCAAGACACTCGGTCGCGAGCCGATTAAACGCTCTTATTGGATAGAGGGACATAAAACCGCTGAATTCTCTTGTTCCAGTTTTTGGGGAGTCTTCCGAAGAGTTACACATTTTACGCAACTCAACGGTTTAGGTTGGATATGGAATGTCATACAAAATTTTCGATATAGCTGGGCTACGCCTGCATGCATTTGATCAATGTAGCATTTAAATACGCATATATGTAGCCAATTATTCATAGGCTATTTAAAAGACACAACTATAGGCAGATATGCAGCCTAAATTTTTTTACACTGAAAAAAGAGCTGCGGTGTAAAACAATTTTCAGTGAATGAAAAACATCTACACTGAGTATTTTCAATATCATTGTTTTATTTACAACTTCGAGAAGTAGGCCTATGTTTATTTTTATTTATTTGCAGTGTAGCCTAAGTTGAATTTGATATAAACAAGTTAATCAATTAAATATATATTCAATTGTTAAATGATGACTACATAGGCTACCTCTTTTTTATGTGTTTTAATAGTTCAGGCTATAAGGCTACATTAATAGTTAAAAGAGGTTTGCAAATACAAAGCGGTAAAGGAATAGGCTATTAACGTCTAACACAAGTGCAGGGCAACAAGCTATTGGGAAATATTGCTAATAGCATTAACATAAATAAAATATATCGTCACTTAAATCGGAATGTGAAGTAAAAAATGTAACACAATATTTTCCCCTCAAATGTCTTAACTGTAAAGAGACTTTAGAATTTTGCAAAACAGTGTCAAACTGTTCAAAATATGTTTGTGATGAATGTGGTGACATTTTAAATAGGCTAAATAAATAAACTAAAAACTTTCAAAATAATAATTGCATCATCACTTTCTAATATAATAGCTAGCCTATATATATTTACCGTGTCTTTTAGTTGTTGTTGTTGTAAGTAGGCCTTCATAAGTTAAGGATTCGATCGAATAAATCAAATAAACTTAAAATCCACATTTAGGCTAATTCATTCTGAAAGTTGTCGTTACCTGCGCTGTAGCCCTGTTGTGTATATGATAAATTATGTCAGTTTTGTCTTTGAACAACAAAACGAGCAACGCTTCCACGATTTGGAAACATGCAGGCTGTAAAATAATCGTAGCGACTAGAGAGACGCAGCACTTTCCGGATTCCACACACACACACACTAACATTAGCCTACTTTTTCCATTCACATGAATATTTAGAACTTAACTAGAAACGTTTAAAGTTGATTTGCCAGATCATTCATAAAGTTTTCAAGCTTGGAAATCAGTTTAAAATGTCCTGATAATTGCAGGTTTTACGAGATTGTTGAACGCATTCTCACTCTGAAAACACACAGAGTCAGCATAAACAACATCTGAAGTGGATAAAACCTTCATCACATGCATTTTGCAAACAATACCCATTGCTTGTCTTAGGACAACTTGATAAAACTTTATCCATTTCAAATGTTTACATATATATATATATATATATATATATATATATATATAAAGAGTATGTAATTTCATATTATACATGTGTTATTAATTAAAGTTCAGAAAGTACTACTGACTCTTAACTAATTTGAGCCAATATTAAAACAAAGTACTGTTTTACACCATCTATTGAAATGAGCAACATCTGAGTTATGAATTATGTCCAGCATGGACAACAATTTAAAAAAAAGGATAAAGAAAAACATTTCTGCTTAGTAAAAAAGAATACCAAATCAGAAAAAGAAATAAAGTCTGGACCTTTTTTCTCTGAATAATGAATTACCACTGAATAGTGTCAACAAAACTGGAAAGCAGATTTTCTACTTGATTTTGTCTCCAAAAATTCCTGTAGCCTCGAAGAGTAAAGCATTGCGCTTACATTGTAAGGTCAGTGCTTAATATCCAGGCAATATCATGAACCGACAAAATCTTGAATGTAAATTTAACTCCAACTGATTGCAGAAACAAAAATTAAATCAGCACAGCATTGTTTGTTATAATGTATATTTTTTAACATGACTATTGACTACATCAGCTCTCCGTCACCTTTCACGAATATAACATGAACCTAAACCACATTTCTGAGATTGATGTCAGCGGTGCGTGTTCAGAGACTGAGAGACTCCCTTAAGACAAATATATCTGCAAGTTCTGGAATATTTTGCCCAATAAACATTCATCCACCCATGACTGATTTCAAGCAAGTGGCGGAGTTAGGTATAAATCAGTTTCAAAAGCCTTTCACTATACTGTTTTCCTTGCACACTTCGTGCCAGGGATACTTAATGCACTGCTGCCCAACGTCTGCCAAAAATGTTTATCACTCTGCCTAACATGCTTAAACAGCAGTTAAAGAGTATTTAGAAAAATACCGTTCTAGCCGTCACTCAAGAGTTCAGAAAGACAGAGTGTTGAACTTTCATTTATAAACTTAACCATATTAACAACACCAAATGAAATCATCCCGCATTTCAGTGTAAGATTTTCAAAGCGTTGTGTTGCCTGTATATGAAAAGAGAGGAGAAATCCACCTGTTGCTGTTGTAACAAATGAAGGTCTGGGAGGCTGTTAAAAACTGTAATGAGAAATCCAAGCTGGATGAGAAAAAACACAGAGAGCCAAAGATCATTATGGGAAATGTGCTCACCTCCTCAGGGTTTCACAGAGCTCATAATGAATGAACGCACTGTGAGAAACTCTCTCGTGACACTCGGAGTCAAGCAATATTTTCTGAGAAGAGGATTACTCCATTTATGATGCATCATCCGTCAAGCCTTGCCTGATAAAGGAGAGGGGGAAAGCATTTGAACAGGAAAAATTCAAACACTTTTTCATGTGTAATACTTATAAGCTAAATGCAAATGATAATAGCAATACCCTATAAAAGTGCACAGGGCGTCCATTCCGGTGGGTACTGGGAAGGTCCCCGTCCCACACAGGGTGTCCATGCAGCGCGAGGAGCGGAAGCTGTTGGGGGAATCATGGTGGGAGGGTCCACAGAACCAGGAGGGCTGGAGCTGTATTGATATTGACATGTTGGAACAGCTGTTTTAGCTCTCTTTTCTACCTCATCCCTCCGTTCGCTCTGATGTGAAACACCACTGGCTACATCCCAGACCAGGGTCTTCAAGGCGGAAAGATGCCTGATTTCTAAATCTCAGGAATATATGTGGGCATCTGATGGAGGTGGTGAGGGAGTTGGAGTGATAAAGGAGACAACTGGGGAAAGAACAGCGAGAGTAGTACGATGTTGCAGCCGGACAGGTTCAGGGCGTCGATGCTTCCGGGGGTATATAGGCTCAATATCTTCAGCCAAATGTGTCAGCAGCTGGACATTGTTCAGGCCTGTATAGAGATGCAATAGGAACTCTTATATAAAAAGAACTTGGCCCATGGTGAACTAAACTGCCAAAGACTCCTGCCACACACATATACAGTGGAAATGTTGAACATGTGCAATTCAAATGGTGTTGGCATGACAAATATATAAGACAGAGGTTGTGGACATAACAAGATTTGTTTTTGTTGATGATCAAACAAACTGATCCCAAAGTGACTTTGAACTGTTTTAGACAATGTTAAAGATCCTAGCTAAAAAATAAATAATAAATAATAATAAATTTTACTAGCCCCCATGTAATTACAAGTGTCCATGTCTTTCTTTCTTTAGGTTGAAATAATATTAAGGTTTTTGAATGAAATATTCAGATATTTCTCCATATAATGGACTTAGATGGGAACTCAACGTTGGCCAAGTTCCAAAGCATTTCAGTGCAGCTGTAAAGGGCTTTAGACGACACAGACGATGAATAAGTGTCTTTATAGAGCGAAACAATCGTTCTCATTTAAAAAATAAATAAAAAGTTTAAGTTTTTATAAGCAAAAATGTCGCCTTGTCTCTGTTCTGTGAATTGCGCGTTCGTGACTCTTCCGTTCAACTCGTTCATCAAATGAACAAATCTTTTTCAGAGTCATGACTTGGAGGGTTACAGCGAGCCCTGCTGGTCGTCTGGTGTCGTTTAAAGCCCTTTGAACTGTACTGAACTCTCATTTTGAACTGTTTGAGCCCAATGATACCGTTATATGGGGGCTGTGGAAATGTTTCATATTAAACTATTTAGTTTCTTTGAACTGGAGACAAGGCATGATTATTTTGAATAGCATGAGTTAGTTAAATTATAGTTCAAAGTTTTTAAAAGTGAACTGCACCTTAAAAATATTGAGCACCAAATAAGCATATTAGAATCATTTCTGAAGGATCATGTGACACTGAAGCCTAGTGTAGTGGATAACATACATTTTTAAACATTGTAATAGAAAATATTTTCAACATTATTGCTTTACTGTGTTTTGATTCAAAGCAAATGCAGCTTTGGTCAGCGTTAAGAAACATTTCAAAAACCTTTGAATAGTTGATGTGTATAATATTAAAAGTGTTATTCCTTGGGGGAAATTAAAGTGAACTATATAGCATTTCAAACAATTTCAAATAAAAACTAGAACACAAATCTTGATAACAAAACAATTTCTAATAGAGTTTTAATTTTGTGTCTTACACACGTCATTAGTCATGTGAGTTAAGATCCTAAAGTATTGAAAGGTGCTGAATAGCAAACGTATATTGAACAATGCATGGCTGCATTCGATGATATTTGCACTGTTGCATTCAGTAATAAATCAACAGTAATTCAGTTCTGGGTTTTATTTGACTAGTTCTGAAATAATGACAATCTTTTGATAGAGCTGATACCCCTGGGGCTCTCCAAAACGATAGGCCTCAACTGAGAGACTCAAAGGGACGGATTTTCATGTGGAATCAAGACTTCTGGGCTGGCAGATAAGACTCGGCGATTTCTTTACTGAATAATTTATCACTAAAAATGAAATATTCAACAGTTTCAAAAGAAACTGAAAATGTCATTTGGGGCAAGTAATTCAGATAGGGCCAAACTGGAAAATGACTTGCTAGCTGCATTAAAACAACACGTTCTCCATTATGTCACAGTATGATGGTGATGTTAATTGCAAATTCTCCACGAAAATGTATTTGTGGTGTATTTCAGTTGGAATCCACTTCACATGGACATCAAGCCTACGGAGACAATTTACAATTGAATAGTTTATAGACAACAGGGGGCTGCGTCAATCAATATGTATTTACACACAAATAACAATTATTTGCAAATTTACAGAGTTACAGAGGGGTTTTTTTTTTAAAGCTATGCATTTACATATACATCAATGTTCTTTTTCCCTGAAGGATCCTTTTTATAACAAATGGAAGAGGTTATGTCTTCCAAAAGTATGGTGTCTTTTTAGCCAACTTCTAAGATAACTTATTTTTGGGCTGACAGCAATTATCTATCAAGGGCCTAATATGTGAATATGGCAAAGGATTGTGCTTGCTTTACAGAGCCAGAGAAGGCGTGCTGAGAGCTACAGCTGCCCTCGTCATGTGACACGCGGGTCTTCTTGCAGGTGAGGCCAGCAGCAGAAGCATGGGCAGGTGCCAGGACTGCAGAAGAACAGCTTGCGGGCGTTCTGCCTGTCACCCTGCGATAAAACCTGAAGGCCAGGGAGCTGATGTAAAGGTTTCATTGGCAGAGAGGACTAAGGGTCGTCGATGTGGTGTCGTCCCCAGGCACGGGGCCAAGCCAGGCTGATGAGGCCGATAGCTCGGCTGTGGCCGAGGGCGACGCGTTCTACAAAGGCCTGGATGGGCGACGGACATCATCCGGTTGCCCACCCGCAGTGTCAGTCCTCTCTCAGGTTCCCAGCTCAATGCATTAAAATGAGGAAACTGCCAAGGAGACAGGAATCCTCCCAGGAAGAGTGTGCTCCTGCAGAGAGGAAGAGAAGGAGTGAATAATCAAAACAAGATCACACAGATCATTTAAACCCCATTGGTGGAGGAAGTGCATGTGTGTAAGCAGGAAATGAGAGCGCGCACGGGAAACTTCAACCACCTTCCGAGTTCCTCCACATACCCTGCTACTGGAGGAAACAAGATACCATTGGCCTGCATTCAGAAGCTGGCAGAGTGGAAAGGTGAGACCGCACACAGCGGCCGATGCAGAGGCAGTGGAGCATGGCACGTCAGGGCTGCCTTCGTGTGTGTGTGATCTTCCGGAAACACACTTGTAGTTAAAATCCGCTCGCGAAACAGAGCAGGGCAGCATGACAGAGACCTCGACACATAGGTCATCTTCTTAAGCTTTGTGGGTGTTTGACAACGCTTAAACCTGGGATTCTAAGGTTTAAGTGATTAGTCAAAAAAACGGATGCAAATTTGCTTTGAGAAAACAAAATGACACGAAAGACTCCAAATATAAGATCAGCGTGTGATCAGTTGTTGTTTATGTAATTTTTAAAAATACTTTTTCCAATTCGCTTTGGAGTCGCTAATGGTTCATACATTACAAGAAATAAATAAAAGAAACATGCTGCTATTATTGCTATAACTTTGAGTTTAAAAAGGGAAAAGATTAACACATTCTACACAGTAGGGCACTATAATTTCTCTGATGCAAAAATGGGCATAGAATGGAGCAATCCAGTCATAAGAAATTTAATTTATTCACAGAAATTGAACAAATTTGGATGAATAAATCAAAAGTAGGGCTGGCTGTACAATTAATCATTAATAAGACTATAGTCACATGGAAACAGGAAAAATAAAAGGTCTTTACTACAACCTGCAAAAATAAAATAATAATAGTTTATTAAAACATTTTTTTTAAGGAATTTCACCACAAGATTATTGCAGTTTAAAATAATGTCTATGATTAGACATTCTTTTTGATTATTAAAATTTAATTTCAGTATTAAAACAGAATCAGAATTTAGGGAAAAATAAAATGGATTTCATAGGGCCCTAACAGGATGGATGACAAGTTCTCCAGTTGTTTAGGTCAACTAGGTTTTTTCTATTACTTTATTAACTTTTTTTTTAAATTTCGCCCTTCTTTTAAGCATGTCCACATGTACATATGTTAAATATTTAGTTTCCCAGAGAGAGCTCCAAATGAACTTAACTGAAATATTCAGATTTAAAAAGAATCAACAAATAAAGCTGCAGTTCGCGTTTTCCCATTTGTCCGCCATCTCTGTTTGAAAATCTGCAATTGCAGTCATTTGCGGAATTATCAACTTTAATCAGTGAGTTGTTCTTTCGGACACCCTGTACACAAAGGCACAGCATGGACTAAACACAAATGTTTGAGGAGACTGTGAGGCTGTCAGAAATCACCGGCCGATGTGGAATTTTTCTGCCATTCAGAATCACAGATTATTATTTTGGAAGTATGACCAACATAATTCTTAAAATCATAATTTTCACCGCATGTCATCTGAACTAGTGAGTAACATCCACTTTTGTTCTGGTTCTGACATTGCAGTGAATCGCACTGATTAAATCTATCAATAGCTTATAAATGATCATATCATGCAAAACTGTGCAATTATACTTTGTTCTCGAATTGTTTAATGTTAACAATGTAAGCATTGCGTAACTATGTGTAATGTCCTTCCGATCATTGTTTCTGCATTTGTCCGGTCTGCAGTCCCGTTTTCCTGAAGCCACTCCGAAGTCTGAACAAAGTCTTTTACATTTTACAATGGGTGATCTGTTGTCACTGGTGATTATCGTTTGAAACTTTCTGGATCCACCCATCAAGTGTTGTGAGAAAAGGCTATATATCTCCCACCTCCAACATCCTCACACGCAATCTAGCCTACTTAGCCGAGACTCTTCTTTAAGTGTACAGATATGTGACGTAATGACAAAAAGACATGCTCGAAATCTCCCGTTGAAATCCACCAGTACCACTGAATTAAAAACATTATTACAAGCTTACAGCTTTGATCAAGCTAAAGCAAGACGATAGCGTCGAACACCGGCTGGTTATGCATTTTCTTAAATATGTCATTTTGGATTATTTTAACCCAAAGAAAGCTACGGACTACAGTTTTAAAGAAGTAATTGTTTGTCGATCGACTTCATGTTGCACCCTCACCCTAGATGGGGTCAAACCAATATTTAGGTTTTGTACATCCTGAACATACACAAGCTTGAAAAGGCACTGAAACGCACTACTACAAGAGACTCATGGAGTTCTCGAAAGCTCTAGGGAAAAACATAAATATGCACATCAACACTTCAAGTCGTTTGCTCCTGAGAAAACAGATCAGCATGGTTGCCACAACAGCACACTTTTAATAGTTTGCAAAACAGGCCAAGAGACACCTGTTTTCCACAAACACTCGGTCCAAGTGCAAGAATGTCTTTAAAATAAAAAATGATACAGGATGCTGGTGTATATACTACAACACTCATAAGTGGACAGGGGCCTCGGGTCTGGGAGAACAGTCCGTGAAAAGTCAGAAGTGCCATCTGGAACATGAAGTTTCACTTCTCGAGAATGGCTGCACAAACCCTGAACTGTGGGATAAACCGTGAGAGCACAGAAACTATCAGGAAGGAGAGCTTTAAGACCAAGGACATATGTCAATGCGGAGCCTGATAAGTAATTCCTGTTGAAACACTAACGTTTAGCTCCTTGGCAATAGAGAAGATATCACATGATGGGGACAATATTGTCGATGTCAGCAGTGCCATATATGGTACTATGAGGAAACTCCACAGCTCTAGAGGTGAGAAAAGGGGCTACGAGAATCAGCAAGAGTTGACCTTAAATGAACAGTTCAGCCAAAACAGAGTTTAGTTGCACTGGAAACATGAATGTGAAAACTACTCAAACTCTGGGACTTGTTCAGGAAGTAAAGTAACCTCCACATGCATTTTAGTCGCTGACGACATCATTAGTTCAACGAAGGGATAATGAAAAGTGGTGATGATTTACCTTGGATACAAGCGAGAAGTGAGTATCGGTTGGGTTTTGATCTAGGAAACCGCACGGATGTTGCGCTTGTGGTACATTTTTAGTAAAGTCTAGAAAATAGATTGAATGTCAGTTCATTGTCAAATTTGGGATTTCAATAAATTATTATTCTATAACATCTTGTTTATCATCTCTGAATATATATTGGGAAAATTCACTAGATTAGTGCAGAAAAATAGTGATTTACAGTGGTAAGCTGAAAAGATGCATCGTTCTCTAAGAGCACACATGGCGCGAGGTTAAATAAATAAATAAATAAATAAATAAATAAATAATAATTAAAAACGGCCATTTAGTTCTCCTCTCATAACTATACAAAGACAGTTTCGCCCATCGAAATAAACCACATAAACAGAATAAAGGTCCCGCCAGTCATGTGTAAACTACAATGACACGCAGTTTTTATTTTTTTATTTTTTATCCCGAGCGTTATCGTGTGGTGTGATTTCGGAGCACAAAAGAACAACAAGTCAGGAAGCTGCTCGTTTAGAAGACCTTGCTCGCCTCTCAATTCTTAACTTTCAAAACGTTTTCACAGG
>JAQIUQ010004149.1:0-10346 GCA_030378365.1 Hybognathus amarus
AAGGTGCATTGCGCAACATTTCATGTTAAAAATAGCCGTTCTCTAACCCATACATGCTGAAACAATCGTCTGAATGGGCTGAACTGAGCCCTTCTTCTGATCACTGCGATCGCCTCTATAATCCTGTACAGTGAAAATAAATAAGAGGGATTCGGGCTCGAATCTGAGACTGGGTGTGACGTCATGCGCGTTCACGCTCGCCTGGCTATGTGCCTATGCTTTGCAGGATAGTGTATTCGCCGGTCTCTCCGTATCAGAGAACAACTCGAGCGACGCAACTTTAGTCAACTTTCCCAAAAGTAGAAGATGGATTCAAAGGGGCTGTTTAGTCACATCTGGTCACTTCATGTGTTTTCTGTGATCTGATAACTTATTCGATCGTGAAAAGACCAGGTTGAATCCAGACGGATTTGAATCCATAGCTCAAACCACTTGAGGATGTGGTCTGGGCCGTATTCCAGATGAAACTGGACAAGTGTAAATGCATCTGGTTGTTGAAAACAGGCTTTTTCATGTTGTTTTAGTCATATATGACGACGTTGCATCAGCCTGAGCAGGCGAGTGTACTCATCAAACCAGCGCGCCGCAATCTATCGCAAATGAAAGTGAAAGTAAGACGCATACGATTATCACTAAGTTACCTTCTACCTCCACTGTCTTCATTAAAAGTAGCCTTAAGAAATGAAATGATCTCATACCAGAGCTTTTGCCACTCTCTCTTATTGCTGTCTTTGCTGATTTTGAAATAGCCGAAGCCGATGATCAATAAATGCAGCTCATCTGTTGCTTTCGGTGACGTGCACTTCATGAAATCTATATAACGCGGGAATTGAATATCAGATTAATATCCGTTTTGCAAAAACACTTTTATGTGACCAGGTGTAATGGAATCGTTTTGATAAATCAGATAGATCTGAGAAACGCATTGTGGCCAGGTGTAAAAACAGCCCCAAAGAGACCGGCTTGTAGTTCATTACAAACCCCAACGCAAACTCCACGTAAGACAAAGAAAATAAAACTTCTGTCTGTCCAGTGCCAGTCGTCGGAATAAGACTAGAGTCAACATCGGGAAGGCTTTCAACAAACGGAGAGATCTCGGGCGGTCTGCTCTAGGGCTCAAACGTGTTCATGAACGTGTTTCCATAATAACACAATCATAAGTGGATACAGTAAGCACATAAAACAGTTCAACATGGAGATCGATGGAAACAAAAGCCTAAGTTTTCTACTAACGTTACCCCTGTTTTCCCCTCACACACACATAGGCCTACATAAGTGTGTAATTTACTCAAATGCCTTTCCTTTCATATATTTTAAATGGCTTGCAGATTTATAACTGTATTACCTCATTATGACTGTAACAAAAGATGTGTGCCGCACAGTGTGCGGCTGATGCTCCAGTCCTTTGGTTATGAACAGCTCGTGCAACGTGCGTGTATTGCGTGTATTCCATGAGCGCGCACACAGTTTCGATTCTATCGCCAGAGGGGGCGTAGTTCTGCAAAAACTCTGAGACTTGCGTTATGCTCCTTTAATATACAGTTATTTCAGTTGCTTAATTTGGCTTTGGCTGCATTACCCTATAGTTATTTGTGTTATTTTTACAAATGTAATCAATATTTTCATTAGTACTAGATGTTTTGGGATATTTAAAATGACATTTTAATTATATAATGTTGAAATGACCGAAATCAACTCGATAAAACATTCGTTCATTTGCCTGAACGAGACTCAAAGATCCGAGTCAGTATAATGATCCGAACTTCCCACCACTAGTGCCCACTGAGTGCATACTGAGTGCCCATAGCCTGAACAGGAGGGTTTAAAGCACATATTGTTTAATATTGAGTCTGAACACAATACTGACCTAAACACAGTCACCACTCGTCTGCATAATGGTAACCACAAAATTCAAAAACATTACAGAAAGTACTCTACGTTTCTAACATAACTGAACATTAAACACTAACATTAACTAACAACATCTTTCCATTCACTGAAAAACACATAAAATAACACCTTTTCCATAAATTGACCATCTTAATGCAGTCCCTTGCAAAGCATGCTGGGAACTACAGATCCACTGCCCAGTTAGATGTCAACAACAATGATTCATGTAGATTTCACACAAATGAATTAGGTTGATTGAACACAATTAAATTAATTTGTGACAATATTAAACAATCATGTTACTTTTGCTTATTTTAATTAATTATTTTAACAAGAGGCCACAATTCATTTTTTGAGTGACACCCTTTTAAGACAAATGAAAAATATTCATGTTGACTAAATTAAAAAAAAATAGTAAACCTTATTAAAAGATTACATTGATTACATTTAATGAAATTAAGCTGGAATCATTTCTATGAAGGATTGTGTCGTATATGCTCATTTTAATTAATGAAATTGAACAAAGAGCTAAAATCATTTTTTGAGTGTTGGTATCTAAGCAATAAGGCACTACTTTTTTCTTGTTCGGGAAGACTCAAATTTACGCCACAATAGCGATATCTCTTTCATGCCGGATTTAATAAAGTTTTCTACCATTAAAACCACACTCTTTTATGATATCAAGCTTTTCTGCTGTTTTATATTATTTCTTTATCCACTTTAGTTTGCACCACATGTAATCATGATTTTTTCCTTATAAAAATGTTTGTTTTTAAGTTTTGTTTTGTTTTCTTAAGTTTGTTTTTCCTAATAGCAATATTGAAGTTAAAAGGTGCTAAATAAATACATAAAATAACTACTCATTTAAACAAACACTAAACTTTTCTTTTTCAAACCATAGCTAATATGTCACCATGTATTCATGTAGATTTTGTTGGATGGACCAGGAACTCTAAAGTACTCCAATTTCTGCCTGGCTAAAGCTGAAGGAGAAAATCTGGAGGAGTTTTCTCTCTTGTGATGGCAGAGGAGACAGGAACTGGAGACTGCATCTCTCCACAAAACATCAAGAACAGAATTAAAGGTCAGAAGCAAGAACTCCTTTCACACCATCTTCCACTGTCTGTCTTATCTTCACTGTTCACTTGTATGATTTATTCTAAGATGTTGCTCTGGCAGGCTCTCCTGTGTATTGCGCTTCGAGAGGTGCTGAGAGGAGCAGACTCCAGTATCTCCAGTGACCTGTGGGCGTTAGGGTGCATCCTTTATGAAATGTTCACAGGTTACACATTTTACCATTTCATCTCAGCCAATGAATTTGCCTCAGACATTATTTTGCTATGTAGTTTTCAGTAAAACTTTACTTAAAGCCTTTATATACAGTATAATGCATTATAAAAGTATTTTCAATACATTGATTATATCTTATGTAATGCACCTTACAATTTTGAATTGTGTCCAGCCTAATTCGATTTTCTTTCAAATATTAATAATTGACAGCATAGACCAACCAAAATCTACTTTTCTTCAATGCTATTTTTTAAATTAAAAAAAAAAAAACAAGTTAAAGACAGTAATAAAATAAGAATGATAAAACACATTTCAAACAACAGCACAAAAAAATCAGTTCTAATGCTTTAAATTAGAACTATTTATTGTATAGAGATCTATTCATATAGAGATCTATTCATTGTTACACATGACAAACAACACATTTCAGAAGTAACAAGACATCTCAAATATTATAATGCATTTTAACTTTTGGTCTTTATGAAAAATATATAAGTCATTACAATGTACATTTTGAACAACTATAATACATTACACACAAAGGCTTCAAGGAAAGTGTTCTCTGTGTCATTTTGTCTTTGTTTCCTGAGGAAAACCTTCCTTTGTTTCTGAGAGTATGACTGGTCTAGTTGATCTTAATTTTAAAATGAAGATCCTCCACCCCTGAAGACAAAAAGGTTTGACACCTCACCTTTAACATATTGTACTTTATATTGTTTTTTAAGTGCTAATTTTATGACATCTATTTCCTTTTTAAGAACCTGCTTTCTCACAGCCCAGTGTAGAGTTTGAGAGCCTAGTCATGGGTTTACTTCAGAAAGACCCAGTGAAAAGGTACTGTAACAGACATTTATTTTACTCTTCTCAGAGTTGGAGAAATGTTACTAATTATTATTTTTTTGTATTATTAATTACATTACTAAATACTTATGCATATGAGATGAATACAATGATAGACACTGTAATCATTCTTTCAGTTCTTTGTTTTAAAAAATGAATGCAATTTATAGTCTTGGACATTTGCTTAGAGTACCATGAGTAATATGACCAGGAACAAAAGCAGCTTCAGTGCTCATCTGTGAATTTCCTAAATTACTGTCATCTGTAGGTTAAGCTGGGACCTTTTAGTAGCTCAGCCGTTCTGGAGGGAAGCGTTTCAGAGGCACACATCACTATGGGAAAAGGGCAGGATGACGTCTCGCTGATATCCAGGTAGTATTTGAAAGTAGTGCCAAATATCTATTATGGTGCTCTTGACATTGTACTGTTAAGTATTAGGTTCTTTATTAAAGGGATAGTTCACCCAAAATTTAAATCGCCCTCATGTTGTTCCAACCCCTAAGACTTTTTGTTCGTTTTCGGAACACAAATCAAGATTTTTTTTTTAAATTAAATCTGAGAGTTGTCTCACTCTTCCATAGGCTTCTATGTAATTGAAACTTTGCTGGCCAAAAAAAAATAGTAAACAGATTGTTAAAATAGTCCAAGTGACTGACAGTGGCTCTAACCCTGAAGTTTATCAAGTGACAAGAATGCTTTTTGTGCTCAAAAAACAAAGAAAAATAGCGCTTCTGGGCTGTACGTCAGAACGCAGGCTCACTATTGGCCTACGCTGGTCATTTGTGTAATGTGTGTGATGCTGGCCAATTGTAAGCCTACGTTCTGACTTGAATCAATAGGACATTTTATGATGGTAACGCTTCCTTTTACAGTACAGTACTTACAGTGTACTTACCTAGAAAGTACTGGCTAATATAAGGTAAGTACATGGAACAGGGTAGGTTTAGGGGTAGGTTCAGGGTTAAGTACTAGTTATCACCCAGTAATTGTCGTTACTAAAATAAGTACATCTGTATTTACATGGGTAACTGGACTGTTAAAGGAAGCGTTACCTTTATGATTTGACTGAGAAAACATTGCCTAACGAGACACCATTATTTATTTCCGAGGTATTAGTTTAAAGTTGGATTTTTTTGAGTAAATAATGAAATGTTTTATTTTGCTGATTTGCCCTTTGAATGAAGAAGCAGCTTGCCTCCTCATTAAAAGCAAAAGGGTAATCCATCAGCTGGAAACTGAAGCTTCGCCTTGGGCTTGGGGCCCGCCATTGTAGCAGAATTTCACCTGCTGTTAGCATTCCATTGACTCCCATTCATTTTGGCGTCACTTTGACAGCGAAGAACTTTACATCTGAGGCATCCAAGACTCCATTTGTCCATTATTTATTTCTAAAGAAACACGACAATGCAATAAAAGGCTTCATTACACCAGGGACGTGCACAGGAATTTTGAGGGGCAGTTGCTCTGACCTGAAAAAAGGGCACCCCCCTCCCTCCTCACGGACTATATGAAGGAATATATTCAATTGAATTTGTCCCCTTCCAAATTGCCTTTTCTGGCGTGTTTTTCCAAACGCAATGCCTCATCTTATGGTCTTATTATTATTTATAAAGATTGCAAAACGTCAGAGACGAGACACATGAGCAAAAGAGTTCCTCATATTGTTTATTGTTTTGTAATTATTATAATTTATTTATTTATTTGAAAAGAAATAATCTGGATTGAATAGAAAAACTCGCTTCTAATAAAAAATAAAACGATTTTGGGAAAAAATACAATCCTTTTTTGCCTATCCTGACCTCCCCCTGGGGCCTGAAGCAAAATTCTGCTAATGGGCCCTCTACCTGATCTGTGATGCTGTGAGCTATGTAAACCATTTGCCATTTCCACACAATACCGCCCAATACAATCCTCCCTCCTTTAAACAAAACAGTCAAAGAATAAGTACAACAGTATAGAACAGAATGAGGTTCAAACAAACAATATTTACTGAATAAAGTATTTTTTATAGAATGTTAAGATAACAAGTGAATATTAACATAAACATTAATAAGAAGAAAAAATAATTAAGTATAACCCTGAGCTTTGGCTTTTGCGGATTAACTTTGGTTCCTCACCGGTATTTATTTTTGCCATCAGTATGACTTTTTTTATAGAATAATAAATAATAAGTAACTTATACTTATATAGCGCCTTTCACAGGGATCCAAGGACGCTTTACATATAGCTACATACATAAAAAAAAATAAAGAAAAAAATATATAAAAAAAATAATAATAATAATTAATCAGTCCAGGTTAAATGCCTTTGTAAAGAGGTGGGTTTTTAGAAGGTTTTTAAAAATGTCCAGAGAGGGAGCATTTCGGATGTCTGCAGGAATGGAATTCCAGAGGGTGGGGGCTGCTACGCTGAAGGCTCTGTCCCCAAAAGTCCGCAGTCTGGTGTGGGGGACAGAGAGCAGGCCCTTGTCAATGGACCGCAGGTTCCGTGAGGGGATATAGGGATGGAGAAGGTCCAGTAGATATCGGGGGGCAGTGTCATGAAGAGATTTATATGTGAGGAGCAGAATTTTGTAGGTGATTCGGAATTTGACCGGAAGCCAGTGTAGCTGGATGAGGATTGGTGTAATGTGATGCCAAGACCTAGTGTGAGTTAAAACCCTGGCAGCCGAGTTCTGGACATATTGCAGTCTTTCCAGAGTCTTACTGGGTACCCCATACAGGACCCCATTGCAGTAGTCCAAGCGAGAGGTGATGAAGGCGTGAATGAGTGACTCAGCCACAGTGTCTGAGAGTGATGGTCGAAGTCTGGAAATGTTTTTGAGGTGGTAGAAGGCAGATTTAGTAATGAATTTGATGTGGGACTGAAAGGAGAGGGTGGAGTCCAAGATGACACCAAGGTTGCGGACTTCCATGGAAGGAGAGATGGAGCAACCATCCACTTTGAGGAGTAGACCATCTACCCTCGAGAGAAGCGGCTTGGGAGCCACAACCAATAGCTCTGTTTTGCTGCTGTTTAGCTTGAGTAAGTTAGATGACATCCAGGTTTTTATTTCATTCAGACAGTCAATAAGCAATGGTGGAGGGAGCTGAGTGGATGGTTTGGTGCTGATATACAACTGCGTGTCATCAGCATAACAGTGAAAACTAAGACCATGGTGACGTATTATCTGGCCAAGGGGGATCATGTAGATGGTGAAAAGGAGGGGCCCAAGCACAGAGCCCTGAGGCACACCCTGTTTGACTGGGGCCGGGGGTGAACTGGAGTCTCTAAAAGTAACAAACTGTTCCCTATTTGAAAGATATGACTGGAGCCAGGAGAGTGCTGAGCCGGTGAGGCCAACACACTCAGATAAACGTTTGAGAAGTATGGCATGGGAAACTGTGTCAAAGGCTGCTGAGAGATCCAAAAGAATGAGGATGCTGATATGTCCAGAATCAGCGGCGATGAGTAGGTCATTGATGATTTTAATGAGGGTAGTCTCAGTGCTGTGATGGGCTCTGAAGCCAGATTGAAAAGGTTCATAGAGATCATAGTGAGACATGTGATGATGAAGTTGTGTAACAACTGCTCTTTCCAGTACTTTACTCATAAAAGGAAGGTTGGAGATCGGACGGTAGTTATTGAGGTCAGCCGGGTCCAAACTGGGCTTCTTGAGAATAGGGGTAACTACAGCTGTTTTAAAGCCAGAGGGTACCAAGCCAGATACCAGAGACTTGTTTATAATATCCACCATGATGGGACAGATAGTAGGGAGGCATGCCTTGACCAGAATAGTTGGCATGGGGTCCAGTGAACAGGTGGAGATATTGGCTCTGGTAACCAACTTAACGACTTGAGCTGCATCCAAAGGGGAAAAGGATGAGAGGCAGTGCTGTGGCAAACATGTAACAGAGGAGTTGGCGGGTTTGGCATCATGAGTGTGGGTTTTGGGTAGGGGATCATGAGGAGGTGGCAGTTGTTGGTGAATAGAGTCCACTTTTGCCTGAAAGAAATCCAGAAAATTAGAGCCAATATTAGGATTGTCAAAGGGGCAGGGGGCATCGTGAGGACGGAGCAGCTGGTTTATGGTGGAGAAGAGCTTTCTGGGTTGCTTTTGCTGGTTACCAATGAGAGTTGAGTAGTAGTGTGTTTTGGCCTTGGAGAGAGCTTCTTTGTAAGACCTCACATGGTCTTTAAAGGCCTCAAGGTGGACAGTGAGGCCCGATTTTTTATAGAGCCTTTCCAGCTGGCGACCAGTGGCCTTCATGGAGCGAAGTTGGGAGGTGAACCAGGGGGCAGGACGGGAGAAAGAGACAGTTCGAGTCTTGAGGGGAGCAAGGGAGTCCAGGCTGAGAGACAGCGCTGTATTATAGTGTGTGACTAAGCTATCGACCCCGGGTTCTGGGGATTTGCGGCCAGGTGGGCCCCTATAGTTCTGGATAGTGATGATGTATTTACAGACTTGATGTTCCGGAATGTGATGGTACGTTTGAGGTGTTGCCTGGGCAGAAGGACTGGAACATTGAAGAGGATGGCACTGTGATCAGATATAGCTAGATCAATGCATTGCAGCTGGGAGGGAGTGACACCAATGGAGCACACCAGATCCAGTGTGTGACCTTTGGTGTGAGTGGGACCTTTGACATGCTGAGTGATGTTGAGGCAGTCCAACAGTGACAGGAATTCAGCAGCAAAAGGACAGCTGCTAGAGTCCACATGGATATTGAAGTCCCCGAGCAGAAGCATGGAAGGAGACATGGAGCAGACGGAAATGAGTAGCTCTGATAGCTCAGCCATGAAGATGGTTGTTGTTTTTGGTGGACGATAAATAAGGACCACCTGAAGCTGTGCATGCCCAGCCAATGTAAAACGAAGACACTCAAATGTGGTGATGTTAGGCACATCAAGTTCTTTCACTGGGATGTCAGCTCGATGTATAACAGCCAGACCACCACCACGGCCCGTTGAACGAGGCTTCTGGATGTACACATAGCCAGCTGGGGTGGCTTGGTCTGAGTGTCATGAAATCCTGCTGATTTTGCCAGGTTTCTGTTAAGCAGAGAAAATCCATTTTTCTGTCAGTAATGATGTCATGTATGAATAGTGCTTTATTGTTTAGGGAACGAGTGTTCAATAACATGAACATTGCAGGCCTGTTAATAGGTGCTGAGGCAGGCAGTGTAGAAGAAGCAATATCAACACAAACCAGAGACCTAAGGCTTAGATTGACAGGACGCACGTGAGGTTTGTTGTGATGACGTCGTTTCGCTGCGACAGAGCGTCTGTCCGACAGAACAGTGGGAATAGCGTGATCCATGTAAACAAACTTTATGCATATTGAAGCAAATCTTGATGTAGTTATTATTTAATGATGGATGTGCAATGCATCCATATTGACCAGTATGTCCAGCTAATCAACATTTTAAGTTCAATATTAAAGGCTATAAATCAATAGTTAATCAATGTCGGATTGTCAATACATTGCATTCTATCTTGCATAATTAGTGCAGTTGTTTAGAGTTTTTAACTACGCTGAGACTAGATAATCAGTGTCTTTATAATGTGTACTTTGGGAGTGCCATTATTCACGTGCATGTATTGTACAGTATTTCTGGTCTCCACATATTTCTGCTTGGAAAATGCGAGTTTCATTTCGTGCACGCGCATATGAACGCGCCATAACACGCGCGACGCGGTTATGTTTTCCGAGCTGCAGTTAACAAACACCGTTGCACTTTGACGTTCATCAAAAACAAACATAATAAATAATTGTATTTTACTCTCACTTTTGTCAGGCACAAAGTGATTCAAGAGATAAACTGCCTGCTAGGTTAGCAATGACCGAAAACCATCAAACTTTGCTGACATCAAACTTAGAGAGGAGAGAACACAAGTTTACCTGATTGTTATTCCCGCAATTCACTCTCATGGGTTTTTTTTTTTCTTCTTCTTCTTCTTCTTCTTCCTCTTTTCGTGACGAGAAGGATAGTTTCGCTTCATTTTGTCATGGACGTCGTACACATTAATTGGCGCGACACTAGATGGAAGCGCGGTCTTGAGTAATTTGCGGTGGATTACGCACCAGTCGCGTGCAGTCCATGGTCGCGTGCCGCGCTGCAGCCACGTAAACAGTTTGACTTTCAGTGCCCGAATGGAAGTGAATGAGGCTTTGTGATTTTTATTTTTTATTTTTTTATTTTTTTTATCTTTTATTTTTGGTCTACGTGTAATTCTGCATCCATTGTACGATTTTTTTTTTCTTCCTCGGAAGGGCAACCTGAGTCGAGAAGGGCATGTGGGCAGTTGCCCGGGCAACCTGAGCAACCCCCCTGTGCACGTCCCTG
>JAQIUQ010004150.1:0-11759 GCA_030378365.1 Hybognathus amarus
ATATACAGTTATTTCAGTTGCTTAATTTGGCTTTGGCTGCATTACCCTATAGTTATTTGTGTTATTTTTACAAATGTAATCAATATTTTCATTAGTACTAGATGTTTTGGGATATTTAAAATGACATTTTAATTATATAATGTTGAAATGACCGAAATGCAACTCTAGGAAACATTCGTTCATTTGCTGAACGAGACTCAAAGATCCAAGTCAGGTAAATGATCCTAAACTTCCCACCACTAGTGCCCACTGAGTGCATACTGAGTGCCCATAGCCTGAACAGGAGGGTTTAAAGCACATATTGTTTAATATTGAGTCTGAACACAATACTGACCTAAACACAGTCACCACTCGTCTGCATAATGGTAACCACAAAATTCAAAAACATTACAGAAAGTACTCTACGTTTCTAACATAACTGAACATTAAACACTAACATTAACTAACAACATCTTTCCATTCACTGAAAAACACATAAAATAACACCTTTTCCATAAATTGACCCTCTTAATGCAGTCCCTTGCAAAGCATGCTGGGAACTACAGATCCACTGCCCAGTTAGATGTCAACAACAATGATTCATGTAGATTTCACACAAATGAATTAGGTTGATTGAACACAATTAAATTAAGTTGTGACAATATTAAACAATCATGTTACTTTTGCTTATTTTAATTAATTATTTTAACAAGAGGCCAAAATTCATTTTTTGAGTGACACCCTTTAAGACAAATGAAAAATATTCATGTTGACTAAATTAAAAAAAAATAGTAAACCAAATTATTAAAAGATTACATTGATTACATTTAATGAAATTAAGCTGGAATCATTTCTATGAAGGATTGTGTCGTATATGCTCATTTTAATTAATGAAATTGAACAAAGAGCTAAAATCATTTTTTTGAGTGTTGGTATCTAAGCAATAAGGCACTACTTTTTTTCTTGTTCGGGAAGACTCAAATTTACGCCACAATAGCGATATCTCTTTCATGCCGGATTTTAATAAAGTTTTCTACCCATTAAAACCACACTCTTTATGATATCAAGCTTTTCTGCTGTTTTATATTATTTCTTTATCCACTTTAGTTTGCACCACATGTAATCATGATTTTTTCCTTATAAAAATGTTTGTTTTTAAGTTTTGTTTTGTTTTCTTAAGTTTGTTTTTCCTAATAGCAATATTGAAGTTAAAAGGTGCTAAATAAATACATAAAATAACTACTCATTTAAACAAACACTAAACTTTTCTTTTTCAAACCATAGCTAATATGTCACCATGTATTCATGTAGATTTTGTTGGATGGACCAGGAACTCTAAAGTACTCCAATTTCTGCCTGGCTAAAGCTGAAGGAGAAAATCTGGAGGAGTTTTCTCTCTTGTGATGGCAGAGAGACAGGAACTGGAGACTGCATCTCTCCACAAAACATCAAGAACAGAATTAAAGGTCAGAAGCAAGAACTCCTTTCACACCATCTTCCACTGTCTGTCTTATCTTCACTGTTCACTTGTATGATTTATTCTAAGATGTTGCTCTGGCAGGCTCTCCTGTGTATTGCGCTCCAGAGGTGCTGAGAGGAGCAGACTCCAGTATCTCCAGTGACCTGTGGGCGTTAGGGTGCATCCTTTATGAAATGTTCACAGGTTACACATTTTACCATTTCATCTCAGCCAATGAATTTGCCTCAGACATTATTTTGCTTACGTAGTTTTCAGTAAAACTTTACTTAAAGCCTTTATATACAGTATAATGCATTATAAAAGTATTTTCAATACATTGATTATATCTTATGTAATGCACCTTACAATTTTGAATTGTGTCCAGCCGAATTCGATTTTCTTTCAAATATTAATAATTGACAGCATAGACCAACCAAAATCTACTTTTCTTCAATGCTATTTTTTAAATTAAAAAAAAAAAAACAAGTTAAAGACAGTAATAAAATAAGAATGATAAACACATTTCAAACAACAGCACAAAAAAATCAGTTCTAATGCTTTAAATTAGAACTATTTATTGTATAGAGATCTATTCATATAGAGATCTATTCATTGTTACACATGACAAACAACACATTTCAGAAGTAACAAGACATCTCAAATATTATAATGCATTTTAACTTTGGTTTTTATGAAAAATATATAAGTCATTACAATGTACATTTTGAACAACTATAATACATTACACACAAAGGCTTCAAGGGAAGTGTTCTCTGTGTCATTTTGTCTTTGTTTCCTAGGAAAACCTCCCTTTGTTTCGAGAGTATGACTGGTCTAGTTGATCTAATTTTAAATGAAGATCCTCCACCCCTAAGACAAAAAGGTTTGACACCTCACCTTTAACATATTGTACTTTATATTGTTTTTTAAGTGCTAATTTTATGACATCTATTTCCTTTTAAGAACCTGCTTTCTCACAGCCCAGTGTAGAGTTTGAGAGCCTAGTCATGGGTTTACTTCAGAAAGACCCAAGTGAAAAGGTACTGTACAGCATTTATTTTACTCTTCTCAGAGTTGGAGAAATGTTACTAATTATTATTTTTTTGTATTATTAATTACATTACTAAATACTTATGCATATGAGATGGATACAATGATAGACACCGAATCATATCTTTCAGTTCTTTGTTTTCAAAAAATAATGCAATTTATAGTCTTGGACATTTGCTTAGAGTACCATGAGTAATATGACCAGGAACAAAAGCAGCTTCAGTGCTCATCTGTGAATTTCCTAAATTACTGTCATCTGTAGGTTAAGCTGGGACCTTTTAGTAGCTCAGCCGTTCTGGGAGGGAAGCGTTTTCAGAGGCACACATCACTATATGGGAAAAGGGCAGGATGACGTCTCGCTGATATCCAGGTATATTTGAAAGTAGTGCCAAATATCTATTATGGTGCTCTTGACATTGTACTTGTTAGAGTATTAGGTTCTTTATTAAAGGGATAGTTCACCCCAAAATTTAAATTCGCCCTCATGTTGTTCCAACCCCGTAGACTTTTGTTCGTTTTCGGAACACAAATCAAGATTTTTTTTTAAATTAAATCTGAGAGTTGTCTCACTCTTCCATAGGCTTCTATGTAATTGAAACTTTGCTGGCCAAAAAAAAAATAGTAAACATGATTGTTAAAATAGTCCAAGTGACTACAGTGGTCTCAAGCCTGAAGTTTATCAAGTGACAAGAATGCTTTTTGTGCTCAAAAAACAAAGAAAAATAGCGCTTCTGGGCTGTACGGTCAGAACGTAGGCTCACTATTGGCCGTACGCTGGTCATTTGTGTAATGTGTGTGATGCTGGCCAATTGTAAGCCTACGTTCTGACTTGAATCAATAGGACATTTTATGATGGTAACGCTTCCTTTTACAGTACAGTACTTACAGTGTACTTACCTAGAAAGTACTGGCTAATATAAGGTAAGTACATGGAACAGGGGTAGGTTTAGGGGTAGGTTCAGGGTTGAGTACCAGTTATCACCCAGTAATTGTCGTTACTAAAATAAGTACATCGTATTTACATGGTAACTGGACTGTTAAAGGAAGCGTTACCTTTATGATTTGACTGAGAAAACATTGCCTAACGAGACACCATTATTTATTTCCAGAGGTATTAGTTTAAAGTTGGATTTTTTTTGAGTAAATAATGAAATGTTTTATTTTGTGGACATTGCCCTTTGAATGAAGAAGCAGCTTGCCTCTCATTAAAAGCAAAAGGGTAATCCATCTGCTGGAAACGAACGGTTACGTAATGAACCCTCGGTTTCTCTCTAGATGAGGAACCGAGATTGCGTAAGCTAGCTTACGCTACGGGAAGATTCTTCTTTGCCGAACAATTGAAGCCAAAAATTTTTATAATTTGTAATCATTGTCAACGCACTTCTCAGGTGCAGGACCTAGAGCGGGCTAACTAGCAGGCTCATTGGTTCGTTCCTGGGAAAGTGCTCAAACCAATTCGGAGAGCGGCGCTGAACCCGCGCCCAATGAGCGGACGACGCTCGCTCACTCACGTCAGAGCCCGCCGAAAGGGGCGTGGCTTGAGTGTATAGTAAGCGCTCTCCGTGGGTTGGAAGCAACGATTTATAGTGATGAAGCGAATCGCTGTTAGAGCGGGCACGGCCGGGACGGCAATACTCGTTCCCTCATCTAGAGAGAACCGAGGTTACGTTAGGTAACCGATTCGTTCCTTACGAGAGGTTCTCTCCGTATTGCCGTAGGCTAGCTCACGCTACGGGAACCCCTGGTCGAACGCCGTGCCCGGTCAGTCACCACAAGCATCCCCGGAGGGTGGAGGGAGCAATAGTGGAGAAATAATAATAAAGGGCAGAAGCCGTTTATATAAGAATATGAGGCCTAAAGAGGCGGCCGGCATAGCGGGCCATAGTATAGGAAGTTTCCATAGAATGGAGGGGGAAGATCAAGGGGCTAGCCGGTTGAAGGATTCCCCATAAAGCGTGGCTAGACGCTGCAGCGGGTTAGACCGCTGAGTAATTTAGCCTGTAAAGCCGGTACTTCCAAGTTATAAAATCTGATAAAGGTGGACGGGGAAGCCCAGCCCGCGGCCACACAGATATCATGAATAGAAATACCACAGGACCAAGCCCACGAGGAGGCCATGCCTCGAGTGGAGTGAGCCCTGACGTCGAGCGGGCAAGGCAGATTTTTAGCCGCATAGGCGGAGGCGATAGCGTCTACTATCCATCTGGATAGTGTTTGTTTAGAAGCGGCCAAGCCTTTTGTGCGTCCCCCAAACGCCACAAACAGCTGCTCAGATCGTCTGAACGTGGCAGCGCGTGTAATGTACGCTCTCAGCGCCCGGACCGGGCAGAGGAGGTTGGCATTGGGCTCCGCTATCAGAGGTGGGCAGAGCCGAGAGGGATATCACCTGTGCTCTAAATGGGGTGCCAATCGCCTTAGGCACATATCCGTGTCTGGGTTTGAGAATGACGACGGAGTCGTTAGGGCCGAAACTCGAGACACGACGCGTTCGAAGAGAGCGCGTGAATGTCGCCCACCGTTTAACTGAGGCAAGAGCGATCAGAAAAACGGCTTTTAGGGAGAGATATTTGAGGTCAATAGACTCGAGCGGTTCGAAGGGGGGGGCTCTTCAAGGCCTCGAGGACTATTGAAAGGTCCCAAACCGGCACCGAGGGGGGCGAGGGGGTTCATCCTCCTGGCTCCCCTGAGGAAGCGGATAACCAGCTCGTCTTTGCCAATAGACTGGGCGCGTCGGGGACCAACGAAGGCCGCGACGGCTGCCACATAAACCTTCAGGGTGGATGGGTTCTGCCCTTGTCCAGCATATCTTGAAGGAAGGAAAGCAAAGAAGAGACCTCACACTTAAAGGGGTCCAAATTCTTTTCGGTGCACCATTTTGAAAACACAGACCATTTAGCCGCATAGAGCTTTCTGGTAGATGCCGCTCTAGCGTGTTTGATCGTGTTCAAGACTCCCTCTGGCAAATCAACGTGTAATCGTTGGTCACCCATGCATGAAGCGCCCAGCGCTGCGGGTGGGGATGCCAGATTGTGCCGCGGGCTTGAGAGAGGAGATCTGCTCTGACCGGGATGGGCCACGGGGCTGTCTGAGACAGCTGTGTGAGTTCCGGGTACCAAATCTGATTCTCCCAACGCGGGGCTATGAGGAGCACCGGGTGGCGAAATTCCCTGATTCTCTGAATGACCTGCGGTAGCAGGGAGATGGGAGGGAAGGCATAGAGCGGGCGGTATGGCCATTCTAGCGCTAACGCGTCCCTCGTTCTTCGAGAAGAATATCGGACAGTGCGAGTTCTCTTCTGTCGCGAAGAGATCTATCTCCGCTCTGCCAAAGAGGCGCCACAGTGACTGGACTGTAAGAGGGTTCAGGGACCATTCTCCTGGAGAGAGAAGGTTCCTGGATAGAATGTCTGGACCGTCGTTCAGGTGTCCCGGGACATGCGTCGCTCTGAGCGAGAGCAGATGACTCTGGGACCAAACTAGAATGCGGCGTGTCAGCAGGAAAAGATTCCTGGATCTGACCCCGCCCTGACGGTTGATGTAGGATACCACTGTCATGTTGTCTGAACGAATCAGGACGTGGTGACCCTGGATGCGCGGGAGGAACTGCAACAGTGCATACTCGACCGCGAGCATCTCGAGACAGTTTATGTGAAATGGGGTCTCCCGATTCGACCATCGGCCAGAGGCCGGTGAGCCCTCGCAGACCGCACCCCAGCCTGTGTTGGATGCGTCTGTCGAGATTACCTTCCGGTGAGAGAAGGTCCCCATCGTGACGCCCCGTTGAAACCAATCGGTCACCGTCCAAGGCTGCAGTGCAGAAATGCATGCCTGAGTGACTCTGATTAGCTGGCGGCCCGTGGTCCACTCGCGGCGGGGTACACGGGTCTTTAGCCAGAATTGAAGGGGGCGCATATGTAAAAGACCTAGCTGTAGTACGGCTGCAGCTGAGGCCATGTGACCCAGCATTCTCTGAAAGGTTTTCACCGGAACGCGGGTATTCATCTGGAACGAAGCGGCTAAACGCTGCAAGCGGCGTGTGCGCTGAGCGGATAAGCGTGCTTTCATAGTGGTAGAGTCCAGGTCTATCCCCAGAAAAGAGATAGTTTGACTGGGCTGGAGAACGCTCTTTGTCCAGTTGACAGAGAGGCCCAGCGTTTCCAGATGAGCGAGAAGAGCTGTACGGTGCGACAGAAGCTCTGTTTTGGAACGTGCTAGTATCAGCCAATCGTCCAAATAATTCAATATGCGCATCCCCTGGGTTCGAAGGGGGGCGAGCGCTGCGTCCATACATTTCGGTGAACGTGCGTGGCGCCAGCCTCGCGAGACCATCCTGATCTCGCGAGCTTTCAAGGTTTCACTCGCAGATCAGTCTGGATACTTTCCGTTAAAGAAAATTTGGGAGCAGTTCACCAAACGAACGTCCAATCAGCGTTGGCTTTGAGGCGGGTTGAGGTGTGACGCAATCAAGCGGAAGCAACGCGATCTAGAAACATTTTCAGACAGCGGTAGTCCTAATTCTTTTAGCCGCTCGCTAATGCTTTTTTCTCTTGCATCCTTCTTGTGAAATATGGACCGGGCAGCTGAAATGGTGCCTTTTATTCGCAAATTGTAGTTACATAAACGGCAAATATCCTTTGCCGACATGTTGCTTTGCTGAGCTAACGAGCCTTTACCTGCAGCAGCAAGTTAGTACGTCATGTGCTTCGTTGATCTGATTGGTTGATTTGGCCCGTCTATCACCAACATAGGCCAATCAGCTAACCAGTATTTTCGCCCCTTACCAAAACTTCTTCAACGGAAGGTTTCCAGATGGATATGCGGAGCAAATCCATCTGGCGGAGTCAGGTTAGCGTGGCGCTAGGGAAAGGCCGAACGGGAGAACGGCGTATTTATAAACCTGGCCCTCGAAGGCGAAGCGTAAAAACTGCCTGTGACGAGGGTGTATTCTGAATCTGAAAGTAAGCGTCTTTCAGATCTAGGGAGATGAACCAATCCCCATGGCGCACGTGTGCGAGGGAGTTTCCCTGACCGCCAGCACCCTGACTGATCTCGCCATGAGAGCTTTGTTCAGAAATCTGAGGTCTTAGCAATCGGCCTGAGGCCGCCGTCTTTCTTGGGGACCAGAAAATAACGGCCGGAAAGCCCCGGTCTCTGGCCAGAGGTGGAGGGACTCCTCTCTATCGCGCCTTTTGTTAACAGTTTCGATATTTCTGTGGCGGAGCCGCGCTCGGCAGCTGGGCTGACCACAGAAAGGGGCCGGGCGCCGGGAACGCCTTGGGCGCGGGCGAAACTGTAACTGGTAGCCGTCTTTTAGTAATGCTGTAGTACCCCACGGGGACATGCCGGTAATGGCTTCCCACGCTTTAGAAGCATATTGCTAGAGGCTGAATGGCGTGCTGTCCCGGTTGCTGCATGTAACGGGCTGGACACTGTGTGTGGGCTCGTGTAAACTGTGTGTGGCAACGGGATTTGCACTCAGAGAGGAGCTTATGGGCCGTGATACAGAGCGAGCAGAGGGGGAGCACAGCGCGTGCTTATGCTTTCTGCTGCTTACTCGAGCAGACGGAGGCCGCTGAGTGGGAGTGAGCTCTGTGGGGGGCACGGGAGAAAGTGTGAGTGAACACGTGCTTGTGGTCACATTTTTTACACTTGAGGCTTTTATGCTCTTTATGTGAACTCTCTGGGTAGCCGTGAAAACGGCTGTTTGTCGCTCGCAAGCGGGTCGAGTCACCGGCTTGTTCTCGGCGAGATTCGCTGCTGCAGTCGGCGAAGGTTCGGGGACTAACAGAGGGTGAAACTTTGACGGCGGTCCGGCCGCGGCGGAAAGAAGCCGCCCTTTCCCCAGAAGTGCTAGGCGGACTTCTGCTGATCAGGCTTCAGCGTGACCTTGGGGCGGGGCGCTTGGGGAGCCTGTCTGCGTCGGCTGTCGGAGCGAGAGCGAGGGCGAGGGCGGCCGCTCTGCCTGTGCTGGGGATGGGCCTGAGCTTGCTGCGGGCGGCGTTGTTGAGGCGTTCTGGCAGGGGGCTCACGAGAGCGGCCTGCAGAAGTGTTACCGCGGCGAGGCAGGAACAAATTCATGGCCTGGGTGGCTTTCTGGACCTCAGAAAAGCGTTCTACGATGCCCGTGACGGCAGATCCGAAGAGGCCAGAGGGTGAGACGGGCGCGTTGAGGAAGACAGCGCGCTCAGCTTCGCTCATGTCCGTGAGCGTGAGCCACAAGTGTCTCTCGGCGACACAGAGGATGGCCATGCATCTTCCCAGCGCTTGAGCGGCAGCTTTGGTGGCGCGAAGGGAGAGGTCCGTAGCGCATCTTAAGTCGTTGAGCGCACGGCCGTTGATTCTCTCTCGTTCTGCGCTATGTCACTCAACAGGTCGGATTGCAGCACCTGGAGAACCGACATGGAGTGCAGCGCTGCAGCGGCCTGGCCAGCGGCTGCATAGGCGCGGGTGTGGAAGGTAGAGGACGCTCTGCAAGCTTTAGAAGGAAGCTTAGGGGAGGATCGCCATCCAGCGGAGGGCGAGCACAAGTGAGCGGCGACCAGATCTTCGACGGGCGGCATCGCTGTATAGCCCTTCTCGGTGGCTCCGTCCACCGAGCGCAGCGAGGCGGAGACATCAGAGCGGGTCCGAGCCGAGAGAGGAGCTTTCCACGATTTAGTGAGCTCGGCGTGGAGCTCAGGCAGGAAAGGAGCGGACCGGGTGCCAGCGGGGGCGGGCGCCGGTGCAGGTACTTTCCATCCATCCGGTTCGGTGGTAACTCGGGTGGTGGTGACCAGTCGAGGCCCAGACGCTCGACGGCAAGAGTCAGGAGGCGCATTAGGTCCTCTTCGATGCCGGAGCGGGTCCCCGCGGAGCATGACGCCGAAGAGCCCAGTGAAGACCATTCGTCGCTGTTAGAAGCGTGCAACGAAGGCGACTCTTTCTTCCCTCAGAGTCGAGGGACGCTGCAGAGCGGCCACTCGGCGGCAATGGGGGGTCCAGCTCGGGTGGAGAGAGAGAGTGGTCGGGGGGCGGCGGCTGCGGCCCACACACAGCCATCGGCAGGTTCGGCGGCCTCTGAGAGCGGCGCTTCTTCTTCCGCGGAGAAGTCAGAGGCGGCGCGGCTTGGGCGGATTTAACGGTGAGGAGTCTTGCCCGCAGGGAAGACATTGTCAGCGCCTCGCAGAGAGAGCATCTCTCGATCGGCGAGGGCGAGTTCGCATGTTCAAGCCCTTGAGACAGAGAGGGCAGATGAGGTGGCGGCTCTCCGTCTTCAGCGGTGCGCTGCATGAGCCGCAGGAAATGCGAGACATCTTTAAAAAGACGCTCACGCTCTTTTGTGATGGAGCAAGTGGAAGTCGTCGGACGGCGCTGAGCTCGCTGAGGCGGCTGAAGGTGGCAGGGGCCGGCTTCTTCAGGCTTCTTGCTTGCTAGAAGGTGCCTTGTCACGACGACGGCTTCAGTCTTGCAACGGCAGGCGATTAGATCGCTGAATCAAAATGAATCGTTGTTCCAACCCACGGAGAGAACTTATATTAGGGGTGGGGAAAAAAATCCGATTCTCGATGCATCGCGATGCGGACGTGGACGATCCTGAATCGATTCACAAATATCCCAAAATCGATTTTCCAAAAAAACAAAAAAAAAAAACTATATTATATATATCTTTATAAAAACGTAATATTGACGGAACGCGAAAGACGGAAGTGCAGTGACCGGACCGTCTGACGCGTGCACATAACAGAGACGCGATGGCGCGCAAGGTCCAAACACCCTCCTTGTTAGGTTAAAAGCTGACGTGTGGAAATATTTTGGCTTCTGAAGTTGAAGAGGGAAAGGAACTGGGCAAGAGCCACGCTAGTTGTAAGCTTTGTATAATAAAACTAACGACGGAAACACGACAAATATGACAAGCCATATGACACGTTTCCAGCCATAAGAGGAAAAACACTCGGCTGTACCGGTCGTTAATATTAATTTACTACAAGTAAGTTAAAGTTATGCTCCTAGTTCAGGCACACGTTTATTTTCCTGTTGGTTCTTTGGAATGCTAATAAAATATATTGTACGTTAATTCTTTATGGGTCATTACTTTGTACATTTAAAGGAAAGTATTTATAGTCACACACACAAAAGATTCAGATAATCGATTTGTAACATTATAAATGTCTTCACTGTAACTTTTGATCAACTTAATTTAATTTATCCTTGATAAATAAAAGTATAGATTTCTTTTTTCTTTCTCCCAAAAAATGTAAGAAAAATTCTTACCGACTCCAAACATTTGAACTGTATTGTTTAATGTCACAAAAGCTTTCTATTTCAGATAAATGCTGTTCTTTTGAATTTCTGGGTGATTCTCTGAATCGGGTGCCCTTCAAGCCCCCCAAACTTGCTTCAAAGATTTTCAATTGAAGGAAATCACAAAATGCATTTTAATGCTGTCAATTAATAGAACCCAGGTGCCTTTGCATTATAATGCAACACAATTGTTCAAAAAATTATTTAAAGATAATGGGTTGCCTAAAGTAGTAGACAACAAGCATGTTTGCATGTCTTCACTAACCATCATTACATTTTCATTGAATATCAAACAAATAAAAAGTGCAATTAATACCAAAATGATGCTGCTGCTAATATAATCATATGTTGGTCTAGTGTATTTTTGTTTACTGTTGTAAAATGGAAAATCAATAATCGCTGTATCGAATCGTTAATAATCGAAATCGACTGTAATTCAATCGTACTTCAATAATCGTAATCGAATCGAATCGGGAAATCAGACAGATTAACCACCCCTAGCTTATATACACTCAAGCCACGCCCTTTGGCGGCGGGCTCTGACGCAATAAGCGAGCGTCGTCCACTCATTGGGCGCGGGTTCAGCGCCGCCTCTCCGATTCGAGTTTGAGCACTTCCCAGGAACGAACCAATGAGCCTGCTAGCTAGCCCGCTCAGTCCCTGCACCTGAGAAGTGCGTTGACAATGATTACAAATTATAAAATTTTTTGGCTTCATTGTTTGGCAAAGAAGAATCTTTCCCGAGTAGATATACTTTCCCGAGAGAATCCGAGAGCAATATCGAAGAGACCCTTCTCCCGTAAGAGAACTGAAGCTCCGCTCGGGGCCTGGGGCCCCATCGTAGCAGAATTTCACCTGCTGTTAGCATTCCATTGACTCCCATTCATTTTGGGTCGCCACTTTGACAGCGAATAACTTTACATCTGAGGCATCCAAAGACTCCATTTGTCCATTATTTATTTCTAAGAAACACGACAACGTATAAAAGGCTT
>JAQIUQ010004151.1:2500-15000 GCA_030378365.1 Hybognathus amarus
GTTTTATTTCAGAGAAATTCCAATTTTAAAAAGTGTCCGTCCCGGAAAAAAATGTCGCCTGTAAATGACGCAATATCCGCGCTTTCCTCGGCTACATTCGGCTATCCTCGTTTCCGCTCGTATTGCCATAGCCATGACACGTGAAACATGAAACATGGCGACAGACGCAGACAACTGCATAGTGAGTAACATCTAGCGGCACCCAGTTCTTGTTTTGTTCAAACACAGACCATGGCAAGCAGACTAGAATGAGGATCAATATCAGCATGATGTTTTTGAGATGCCGAGTAGCTAGCGTCCGAGACTGACTTCCACTCGAGAGAGCTGACGTAGCGTCCGTGACTAATTTGGACTCTGACAGAACTCACGAGTCACGACATTACAGCTTCATTGGACAGGTGAGCAAAATTATAAAACAAATCAATGTTATAACGTTATGCCTGACATGATGAAATGTTAGAATATGGTCAAGTATGTTATTCTTATGTTGATCTAGCTGCTAGTTCGTATAGCAAACCAACTACAGTAACACGTAGGAATAACATTATGACTTTCAACACACATTTGAAATGCTGTTTGAATGCTGTTTAGTATGATAGTGTAGCATTATTCCAAGTGGAACAGCGATGCGTTCCCCTCACAAGATTAATTCATCTAATAAACTGACCTGTGTGAGTAATCCAGCACTTGCGTGTAGTTCAATAGGATGAAATTTCCTTACTCCTTTATATCCGCGGGACTCGCGTGTGATATATGTATCTTATTAGTAATTCGCGACCTGCTTCATAGCACTGTAATGTTAAAACATGAGTGTTTTCACTTATCCTTAAACATTATTAGATCCATCAGCTTGACAGCAAGTCCCATCATTCAGCTCGTTACTGCGTCATATAGATTCGCCTTTGTTATTGTTGGAAAAGGCGCCCTCTTGTGCCCAACTGAAGTTACATACTGGAGTCTTTAATTATTATATCTAAAAAATAAATGGCATTTGAATTTAGGTTAAAAGTCTAGGCTACAGCATTTAATGTTATAGTAATGTGCAGCCTTCAATATAGTTCACAGCATTAGCAGATTTTTTTTAATCCTTGTGAAATGTTTCATTGTAACTGAATTAATTTAAAGACAAAGTCCTTTTTTTCATTAAACCACTGTTTAAAAAAAAAAGCCATTTTAGCTTTCTTAAATTCGAACTCGAATTGGAACCGAACCGAGACGTCAAAACCGTGGGAAAATCTGAACCGTCAGTTTTGTGTATCGTTACACCCCTATTTGGCCACCGTAGGAGTTAAAACAAAATCGGAATTGAGAGGAACAGAAACTAATATTCACTGGATGGACATATACCTTTTCACCGCTAGATGGGGTAAAAATCACACAGTGTAGCTTTAAATAAAGTGTTTGCAGGGCTCAACATTAACTAGACATTAACAACACTAACATTAACAACACTAGAATGTCAATAATAAATAAATAACTAGGGAATAACAAAAACGAGAGAATGATTCTGATTTTATTATATTTATTGTAAGTTGCGATCGATAGTTGATAATAAATATATTAGCCTACTGACATTAACAAGGTGCTCACGCAGCCTCTCGAGGAGAAATCTAAACAAATGAGGGAAGCACACGAAAACGAGGGGGGGGTATTATAGTATAGATACAGTATATCTACTATGATATCTGTATAGATTCAATATCTGTATCTATACTGTAATATAGATATTACAATATGCAGATTTAAATATATCAAAGCTGATTGACCACTGATGATAATATTGCTTCAGAATAATTCTACAACGCACAAAAAATTCCAGATAACACACAAAAAACTTAAATAAATTCCGTGACAGGCAACTTTTTTACTCAGAACAAGTAAATGACTGATTCAGTTGTCCGAAAGACAAGCACATAAACAGGCTTAATGTTGAGCCCTGGTTTGTATTACAGTATATCTGTTATTAATAGCTTTTACTAGAATTGGGATAAACTAAGAATTCCACTGCTCCAAATTTTACTGGAAAAAAAAATAATAATAAGGGCACAATAGATAATAATTACTTATAGTGTCCAAAATGAACACTCAACAAGCATCAAATGTGAGAAACAATTGGCTGTGGTGAGTAAATAAATCAGATACTTGCCAGTTGGGAGGTATCTGTAAATGGAACATATTCCTTGCATTAAAGTTGCCTGAACAGAAATGTGAAGTACAAATTCACAATGGGTCATAGACTACATGTAATGTCCTTCTAAAATGTATCCTTGTTTTTGCATGGGCCGGTTGCAGTCTCTTTTTTTTCTGTAGCCACTTCAAAGTCCTAACAAAGTCTTTTGCATTTTACAGTGGGCGAATCTCTAGTTGTTACTGATTTTTGAACCTTTTGAACGTTTGAACCTTTCTGGATCCACTATCAGATTGTTTAATTATATCAAGTGCTGTGAGAAAAGGCTATAAATCTCCACCTCCAACATCCTCACACACAATATAGCCTATTTGTCACATGTCAGTCCTGTCTTGTGTTGCACATGGGTGTTTTGTTATGTTGAGCCATGTGCTCTTGTCATTGTTTGATCCCTCCCCCTTGTTATCTGATTATTGGTTTATTTGCTCCACCTGTCTGTCTTGTTACCCTCCTTTGTTTGCCTGCCTATTTAATCTTCCTGTGTTTGCTGTCCTGCGCTCGTTCGTTGTATTTGTTTCGTGTATTATCGTGTTGAGTTCTGTGCCTGTTCCTGCCCTGCCTGTTCTGGATTAAGTTTGTATGTTGTAGTTTTCTTTATTGATTTGTTTATTTTATGTTTTCTTTATTAAATGTTATCAAATCACTCTGCACCTAAATCCACTGATTTATTCCCACCACTCATCGTGACACTATTAGCCGAGACTCCTTCTTTAGATGTGACCTAATGACGCAAAGACATTTCCCAGCGGAAATCCACCAGTACCACTGAAATTAAAAACATTATTACAAGCTTACCACTTTCAATCGAGCTAAGGCAAGCAGAGAGTTTAAAAAAATGGCTGGTTATGTATTTTCTCAAATATGTATTTTGGATTATTTTTAACCCCAAAAAACAGAATCAGTTGCAAACAGAAGTCCATTGTGAGGATCTATCGGCACACATCAGGGCTATGATACAGCAAGTTTCTGATTGAGAGGCTATTAGGGAAGGCTTAGCTTATCACTGCAATAATGGAAATGAATAAGTAGAGGGTTTAGTGCTAATGAAGTGCGTCCTTCCTAATTAATTATCAGAGGGAGAAAGATTAGGGAGTTTAGTAATAAAAAGACATAGAAAAGGAAATAGGTGATTGGAGGATAGACATTTGTAGTAAAGGAATAGTACATAAAAGAGTAAAGTGTAAAAAGTGAAAGAAAAAGACTGGTTGAGAGAGAAAGAGAGTGGTTGGAAAATAAAAAGGTCAGAACGATAGAGTTTGTGAAAAAGAAAGTGAAAACGTGGGAAAGAGAGTGTGAGCATGTTGACAAGATTTTGGAAGTGTTTGGAGAAGTACGTGAAATTTTCGCAAAAGAATGTGTTTGGAATGAAAAAAAATAAGTGTGAAAGAGAGAACAATGTAGAAAGTTGCTCTAAGCAGAGCAGCATGTGATGGCCAGACATCCTGTCACTAGACTAATGTTTGATTCAGCTGTAGCTTGTGGCTTTGGTAAATCTATTAGCAGTTTTTTTTTTGCCTTGCCAGCCTCAATATATTCCCATAGTCTTAGTGTAGCACATCACAAGATAGAGGTACTACCAAAAATTATTAAAGTCTATTGAAATGCAGTAAGGAGTCTGGATGTGACAATGAAGTAAATGTGCAGAGATATATTGAGTAGGAGGAAACAATGTCTTACGCACTAATTGTCTGTACACACAAATTTGTGATTAAAATCTGTGTGGTGTGCACAGTTTTTCACAAACAAATCATGATTCATCAATAACTTTCATACTAAAATGTTGGGCTGGACGATTAATTGTAAAGTAATTTAAACCGAAATTCAGTTCAGTCGAAATTATTAATTCAGTCATTTTATATATATATATATATATATATATATATATATATATATATATATATATATATATATATATATATATATATATTTATTTATTTATTTATTTTTTATTTTTTTTATAATTTAATATTGAAAAGTAGAAAAATTTGATTTTTTTTTTGCGCGCAGGTGCCTCTGACATGCGACCAACGATCTCACAGATGAGTTGATTCTTACATTACATTTATTTATTTGACAGACGCATTTACAGTGTTTCAAATGTATAACCATGGGTAAAGTACCTCAGACACTAACTTGCTGTGAATTAATGCTAACTGTTGCAGTCCCACATGCCAACGGACATTGATGCTAAATAGTGCTAACTACGTGAAATAGTAGTGAAATCGAGGTATAGTCTAGTTCAGACGTCTGATTGTTTGGATTTCTTACATACGCCGTCGCCACATCGCCATAAGGTATACATTCCTACTGTCATGTTGCCGCCGGTCTGTCGTCTGCCTTCTCTATCAATCCCATTCAAAAATAGACACTGACTGACGGCGACAGAAGGAGAGAACCGAGGGGTAATCCATCGACCGGAAGTCGAAAGCCTCGCTTCAAAGTTGATAATATCAGAGAATGGCGACAGGAAAAACTACAGACTGCAGAAGTCCTGCTGTTAATGTATACAATAATTATGGCATTTATATGGTTGGCAAAAAATACAGACACTACATTTTATTCAAAGTCCACTGGATTTTGACCCCTATATAGGTTCAGATGAAAAAGCCTCTAAGTGCCATTTGGAATTTTCTTCTAAAATGACCATTTTTATCAAGCTTGTATATTTACGTTCAGTAATTTCACTTAAATGGCAATGAAGATTACCTATTAATTGTCATTTAAGTGAAATTACTGAACTTAAATATACAAGCTTGATAAAAATGGTCATTTTAGAAGAAAATTTCAAAATGGCATTTAGAGGCTTTTGCATCTGAACTCTTCATATATATATATATATATATATATATATATATATATATATATATATATATATATATATATATATATATATACTTACTGTATGTAAAGTCGATGGTATGGGAGACTGTCAGTGGTAATATCATTGTGTTCCTGGGTGGTCAGTGTTAGAGGAACGGTGTAACAGTTCAGTCTTATTAGCCTGACAGTTAGCCTAAGCTTCTCAGCATAAGTTGCCAAGAGAAACTGAGTTTGAACTATTTTAAGTTTGCTTTATGAAACAGAATCATCCGACAATAAGTCTGACTAACCAAAATAAGCCTGTCTTGTATTTTAATCTTTTTTTTTATGGAAAAGCCCTCTGGTGTCCTCCAAGATTCATTCCTTCTGACAACAAAGCACTTAAATATTACAAGCTCATAATTACGACTTCAGAAGTGGGAAGTTGGAAATTTGCCATTACACATGAAGGCAGGATTATATATACTGATAATGCATTTTAAAGTACAGATCCTCAATATTTAATATGAGACAAGTTTAATATGAGACATATATATATATATATATATATATATATAAAATTGTAGATTATTTAAAAAAGATACAGTATCATGTTTGTCAAAAAAGTTAGCTATCACCTTAGCAGATAAATGAATTATTAGATTCCATGTTTGTTTCATTTTACAGTGAAACAAAAGTTTTTATGTTAATTTTATGAAGCTAACTTCAATATGATTTCTCTGGGCTCCAGCTGCTCTGAATCCCATAGAGATCTCAACAAGCAGAGTAGCCTTCCTGAGCATTTTACTCCTTTCTATTGCTTTCTCCAACTATCCCACTATCTATCTTCTCATTCCTTTGTCCTTTGCTCTCCACAGTGGGACGCCATCACAGAGATGGATGAGCTTAACCGGCCCATCCACACCTTCCAGGTGTGCCACGTAATGGAGCCCAACCAGAACAACTGGCTCCGTACAAACTGGATACCCCGTCAGGCTGCACAGAAGACTCTATGTAGAGCTTCGCTTCACTCTGCGGGACTGCAACAGCATCCCTCGGGTCTCTGGCACCTGTAAGGAGACTTTTAACCTCCACTACTTTGAGACAGATGAGCCACATGGTGCCAATGCTCATTTTCATCCTAACGAGTATGCTAAAATCGATACTATAGCCGCCGATGAGAGTTTCACACAGACAGATCTGGGCGATGCGTGTTCTGAGGCTGAATACCGAAGTGCGGGAAGTAGGACCAGATATGTCGTAAGGGTTTCTACTTGGCCTTCCAGGATGTGGGAGCATGTATCGCCCTGGTGTCCTGTGAGAGTTTATTACAAAAAATGTCCCTCCACCCTGAGAAACCTTGCCGCCTTTCCCGACACTGTCCCGCGGGTGGATTCCTCTTCATTGGTGGAGGTCAGGGGGCGCGTGTGTCGGAAACGCAGAAGAACGTGACACACCTAAGCTGTACTGTGGTGCTGATGGTGATTGGCTGGTTCCGCTGGGCCGTTGTGTCTGCAGCATTGGCTATGAGGAAAGTGATGGTCTCTGTCTTGGTAAGTTCTAACACTAAATCCTGCTTTCTAAATCCCATCTCTATCCGCTATCAGGGTTAGCCAGTAAATGTATGTATACGTACTGTATGTATACCCTACATTCAAAAGGTTGGGGTCATAATATTTAAAATGTTATTGAAGAAGTAACTTAGGCTCACAAATCTGCCTTTATTTGATTAAATAAAATGATTGCAATTTAAAATTTGGATATATTTTATCCTGTGATGGTAAAGCTGTTGTAGCAGCCATTTCTCCAGTCTCCAGCATCGCATGATCCTTAAATCATTGTAATATGCTGATTTGGTGCTAATTTTCAAAGGGGTCATACAATGGTACATGAACTTTTTCAAGTTGATTGTACTGAAATGTGTGTTGGCAGTGCCAGTACACAGCCATCATGATGAAAATATATCTAGTATTTTTGTTTTTATCTCCTTATATGTTTTCCCTGCCTCAAATCGAGCCATTTGACCGCTGTGTTCATAGTTCGCTATTATTGATACACTGGAGCAGAATGGCGTCTGAACGATTGTGGTGCTCTGTTCTTGGGTGTAATAACGAATACAGCAGTCATTTTGATGTTCCTAAATCCGGACTGCTGAAGTTTTGTTTTCGAAGAGAATATTCCTCAGGATAGACGTCAATGCTTTAATGTTTGCGCGATTTCGCGGACAATTTCTCACCAGACTGCTTATATAGAAGAGATGAGTATAAAGCTGGTTTTGCTAGGAAGCTGCTCCTGAAAAAAATAATCCGTACCAACTATTTATGTCCCTGCTGCACCTCCAAGAAGAAGTGAGTGTAAAATTGTATTAACCTTTATATTATTCTTGCAAATTCGCTGCACACTTCACAATGTATGTGGCTAAGGTTTACACTCAGAGTTCATTACGGCATGTTTTCTATGTAACAACTTTCTCAATATAATTCATAATGTATGAATTATATAATTCATAAAATAATAATAATAATGAACAACGCGTTATGGTTATTGTGTTATTAAAACGGAGTACATATACATCACATAGTCGCATCACAAAGTTACTCTACCCTGCCAGTACACATAGCTAACCAACCACTCAGAAACGTCCTGTTTCACGCCTTAATTGTCAAACTTCTTTGTGGCCGCCATCTTGTTCCGGGTGCGACTCCGGTGTTGTGTCATGGGGGTTGAAATTAGGCACAAAACCTGTTCAAATTGATACTGTTGCACAGATGTGTCCTCAAAAACTCCCACTGCATGATTTATCCGAAATATACCCTACATTTTTGTCAAGCCAACACTCCACGTGCGCTGGAGGGGTGGAGCTGAGTGAAGCTCATTATTATTTAAAGGCATATGCACTGAAACGGCATACTGAAAACAGAGCTGTTTTTGACCTGGTAAAATTAGTGTTTTCTTAATTAATCAATTTTAATTAAAGTATATTACAAACTATAGAATCCCCAAAGAACCGTTAACCCTTGAGTCGAAAGGCCTTTTATTAAATACCTTTTGCTCCTCTTTTTGTCAGGATAACAGCTCTGAGTTTTCTCTTATAATGCCTGATGAGTTTGGAAAACACCTGACAAGGAGATCAGAGACCATTCCTCCATTCAGAATCTCTCCAGATCCTTCAGATTCCCAGTTCAATGTTTGTTCTTCTCTTCAGTTCACCTCACTCATTTTCATATTAATATTAATATTATATTAATATATTAAGTTATATAAGGTTCAGGGGAATGGGAATGCCATGGCAGAAACTTCATTTTGTGCTCTGTGACACATTTTTGTGTTGCTTTTGATGTTTATTTTGGATCGTGCTCTTAATGGAAGATCCAACCACAGCCCATTATAAGATTTCTAGCAGAGGCTGTCAGGTTTACACTTTTTATTTGTTGGTATTTGCAACAATCCATGATACCATGTATCTGAACAAGATGTCCAGGACCTCCAACAAAATAATAGGTCCACAATATTAAAGATCCAGCAGTATATCTAATAGGGATCCACCGATATGGATTTTTTAGTGCCGATACTGATTTTTTCCATAAGCCTTAGCCGATGACCGATTACGGGTACGCCAATTTCTAGAGCCGATATTTGGGAGCCGATCCATTTTGCTCCCTCAATTTACATCATAAAAATGACATGATGTTAACAAATTTTACAGGTCTCAATTTAATAAAAGTAACATTTAATTAACTTCAAAAAATAATATTTAACAAATAGTAAAACATGTGAGGTAGAACAAGAACAAGTAGATAAACATTTAACAAATATTTAAAACGTGAGGTAGAACAAAAAAAAGTTCAGTGCTGAAAATAAATATTTAAGCATAGATTACATAATTACACTATTGCACACGGTAGCAACCAGCATAATAAAGTGCACAGTGCACACTGTACTTCGTTTTTAAAAGAAACGAACTATGTACTGTCATGGTTTAAATTTTTCTACATAAAATAAAATGAGCATGCATGTCTTCTCTAATATCACTGAGATGGCGAGGAGACACACACCACACGCGTCCAAAACCTCAGCCAGGTGGATGCATGAATAAATCTCCCACAAAAAGCACGGAACAATGTTGGCATTACTTATTCCTATGACCGAGTGTTCGTAACAGCTACCGTATGCATACTAGGGCTGTCAAAATTGCTCAAATGGCGTTTGCATATTCCCTCTAAAAAAAATCAGTATTCTTGAACATCTTCGTTGCGCATTTTGTCATTGATGTGCATTACGTGAATAACAGGACAAATGAATACAAAGAGAGACGTAACTACTGAGTATTAGGTCGTTTATTTGAGTTTAAACATATTTGACAACGTATTAAAAAGCAAGTAAATCAACTAATGGCCAAGACCGAAAAAGCACACTCTGTCTCGCCCAGACCCACCGGCACTCTCTCTCTCTCGTCTCTCTCTCGCCCTCACGCTCTCTGCGCGTCGGTTAAATGAACAACAACAAACAAATGTTCGAGTGCTGATCAAGAGTTTTGTGCAAGCAATTTAAAGTTGCGAGTTGCGAGTCGCGACTCTTGTCCCAAATATAGCAGGCTTCATTCACGTGATTGAAGTTTCACCTCAGCCAGGTGGATGCTGAATAGAATCTCCCACCGACATTGAGCGCTCGACGAGCTGTGCAGCTGTGGTAACGTTATTAGTCTGCAACCGCGGGCGTGTTTTCCACATTCAAATATTAATTTTCACCTTCAAAATTAATACATATTCGAAATTTAGAATATTCATAGACAGCCCAACTGCATACTGAACTGATAGCGTACACCTTAGCTATTGCAGCTCCCTAATACAATGGCAAGCAGTTAAGTTTTATAGACGAGGCATTGCGCGTTTTCCATTTGGACCCACAAACTTGCTTAGATATATACTGTGTAGTTGCAAGCACACTAACAGTCATAGAGCAACGGCTTTGCATTTGGGAAGTGTCTGGCAGTATTTGAGCAGTCGAACACTGAGAGATACCTGCTTGCCAAGTTCAAGCTGTACCATCTCTTCTGCGAGCAGTAGTTGCACTCTGCTGAGTGGGGGAGGGGGCGAGCACGTGGTGACTGGCAGCGCCTTCAGCAGCAGAGAGGTGCCCGTGAATGCTGACAAATAATGGCAAAAAAAAAAACTCTCGGCACGCGTGCAGCCACATGTCGAGCTCTACCTGTCCACACGTAAAACAGGTCCATACTCGGCCCGACACATCGGGCTGGCCGATATATGTGGATCGATCAGCTAATATCGTAACCATGATGCATGGGTCAATTTTCAATGCTTTAGCTATTTTATTACAACTATTTTCTACTTTGTAAAGCTCAACAATCTTTCTGCACATCAGAACTATATTCTTTGGTTTTACTCATTGTGATGAATGCAGATAAATAATGCAGATTTATTTTACAGCCATCTTTGATCATAATTATTTACCATAATTATTTACCACTGACAATAATCTGAACCACAATTGTAAATGAATTAATAATTGATTATTTGAGTAATTAAGTGACTAAGGGCCCTATCCTGCACCGCGAAATGACTTTGTACTCTGACTCATGTATCATTCCTATTTCTGGCACCCGTGCAAAGCAGGCTTTTCCCTGAGAACAGACGCATGCCGGTAAACTAGGAAATGAACTTGCGCCTCCTGGACGGGTCGACGCAAAAAAGGAGGCATGTTTTGGTGCAAACATTCCCTAGTGCTATTGTGTTCCAGAAAATAATTGCGCATTGTTCATAATGCTATTTTACAGCTGCATTTTTGGCCATAATGTCGCGGGTGTTCAAACGTGCATTCACTTTAATTCTCTACACCAACACAGATGCAGCAATTTTTATTTTTGCAAATCATATATTATTACAAGGAAAAATATTGCGACATGAAGGAAATCATTGTGGTGTCCATGATGATGTAAAAAATGTAGGCCTAAATCTGCCTAAATAGCCTGAAAAATTTTTTCAGGCTAATTGTAGTAATGACGGTTCAGACCTGTTTGCCCAATAGTGGCAAGACACATATGTATATAAGGAGCATCTGACAAATTAGTTTGTCCATCAAGAACCAGGAAAAATAAAATCTCCCATCCCCATACAATATCACTTCTCTTTCTTTCACTGCCCTGGCAGGAGCGTCAGCTTTCTCGGCCGCGAAAGCTCCTGGTGTGCGCCTGGTAAATTCGCCATAATCAATAAGCAATCCACCATCCAACATTCACACTTAAAGGGTCTTAAAGGGTATGGTGGATGACACTCTGATTGGTTTATTTCAGGTTACGCCCGAAACAACACCTATGAATACAATTAGCTATTTCAGACCAACCCCTTATAAACTTGCGTCGAGGCGCAAGAGTCATTCATCCTGCCTGTAAAATAATAGCACCAAGACCCGCCCACAAAGTTACTTGAGCTTTCGCGCTTGATACTTGTGTTTCAGATCATCAAAATAGGGCCTTTTCATTGGATTATCCAAACATATGTTTTTTATATACAACACGTTTTGAAAAATAACTGTCATATATATAATAAAATGATTATAGCAGTTCTGGACTTCTGGCCCTGTTACCCTTGATTAGTCAAGTGTGTTCTCCAAGACTGCTGTCACAAGTATAACACCATCGGGATGTTTCAGTATTTGATCACTCAGCTTGCCTGTGTTCTTTGTGTATAATTCATATCAGGGTATGTGAGCTGTGATTTTGCCAGGGGCCAGGAGCAAATGCAGTGTCTTTTTTCTCTTGGCTTCAAATTCGCTTGGAAATGGGCAACCTGGAGTAAAAGCGAAGTGATTTAAAGAATAGTTTCAAATTACTGTCACTCCATTCCACTCGCATATATTGTTCCAGAATGAATGTTGCTTGTCAATGTGCAAAGCTTGTAATTGGTGGAGAAGAAATATAGAACTAAAAGGCCATATTTTTTTTTTTAAATGGGTGCCACTCGATATCAGCTCCTGTATATAGCATAAAAACAAAAGCAACATCAAAGTGATATTCCATACTGAGCAACACTTGCTGGTGGGACATTGCTGGTGGGTTAACAAGGTATAAAATTCTCATACCTGAAGATCTTGGTCACACAGCCCATCTCTACTTCGTTTTTGATTGACTGTAGAAAGCCCCATTTTCTGACAGCAGATGAAAGTAGATGAGAGAAGGGACAGCCATGATAGAGCACATGAGTGATTGACTCGGTTCATGCTGCCGCAGCCTGTGGGGAGGTTTCTCTGTACATGTGAGAGAATAGGAGATGGCAATGGCAGTCAGAGGCATCATTACATTCCCCTCATTATTATGCAGTAACTGAGCATTTCAACCATTCTCTAAGTGCTTTAAAGATTCTGTAGTGTGAGATGCACTCATGTTCAGTATCTTTCTCAGGATTTGTTAGATGCACCAGATGAAGTATCACTCTTAGATAGCATGCTGTCTGCGAGTAAGAATTTAGACTTGAGTGAGTACATCAAAAGTAAAGCT